>JAQFZH010001096.1:0-24225 GCA_034695485.1 Entomobrya nivalis
TAGTAAATTGTTATTT
This sequence comes from Entomobrya nivalis, assembly GCA_034695485.1. Lineage (NCBI taxonomy): Eukaryota > Metazoa > Arthropoda > Collembola > Entomobryomorpha > Entomobryidae > Entomobrya > Entomobrya nivalis. The sequence continues at coordinate 17 of JAQFZH010001096.1, forward strand.
CATAGAGAAAAAAGATGACATTCCATTTCATTCACAATTTTCGTTTAAAACTTTCATCATGTTTTGTATTCGTGCAGCATATTATGACATAACGTTATATATATTTTTTAAGTGTGTCAGCCAGGAAAAGTGAGCCATTTTTTTAAAAACATCTTTCTAAAAACTTTTTATCTTTTCTGATGAAGCTTCCAACAAAACAGTCTTTTTTGAAGTGTGTCAATCTTCTGTGTGTGGTAATAATAATGTCTACGTGAACCACCTGACTTTTATCTCATAATTTTTTCCCCTTTCAAAAATATGACTACCTGATTGGTAACACGGTACACAAAAATGACAGGCAAAGCTCCCTCTTAATGTCTAAAAGGATATCGAAGCATGAAATCTTGAATAGAGTGCCAAACAAATCTATAAGTTCCTCAACTGAACTGAACATCAAAAGGCTGACATATGGCGAGTGACATGACAAGATCTATTTAATTGTGCCCGGCCCACCAAAACGATGATACTTCATCATCATTTTACAAGCTTGTTTGTTCCACTGAAATACTTTTTATTATCTCATTGGCATTTCCACTTTGTTCTGTTGCAAAAAGAAGAAGAAATTAGCCTGGTATTCTCACACATTTTCATTTGAAACGTTAGGGAAATTTTCAATCTCTTAAATTTCAAATATGTTAAGTAGCTATGTACAAAATGGCATTCAAAAAAAGCTTTTCCAATAAATATCACTGCAAAAATAGTACTTTTACAAATTTCGTCTTAAGTTGCCCCTAAAAATGGTTCAAAACGGAAAAAGCACAAAAAACTAGGATCACATTGATTTTCTGGCTCTCACTCGGTCCATTATTGATATCGATTTTTAAATGATCCCCAAAAAAATTGCCAGGTTTTAAAAACTTCATAAAAACGCAACCTATAAATTGTAGCTTACAATAATAGCATGGTCTGAACTTGCTCTAGTAATTATGATTTTTATGCAATGTGCTTCATTGGCACTTTGTCACTAAAATAATTATACTTTGTACAAAGTCTAATTTTAGATATGTGGATTTTTTACACATGTGATTTGTATACAATTTACATACCACCATGCGTGCATGTGCTATTATATAATGTGCATTGTGCAAAAAAAATATATAGTGTAGATTTGTGCACAAATTTTAAACTAGTTTTACTATTGTGCTTTTTACACTATACTAATTTTCTATACACTACAGATATTATTTTTACACCCACGCATACTTTTTTTTATACAGTGCAAAGAGTGCAGTGCTGGTTGTGTAATTCTAAAAGGTACTAAATAAAGTAATATTGAAGATAGTTTACAATTTAATGACTACCCAATTTACACCATTACCATACCATAAATTATCCAAAAGCTTATACACTTATTACAGTTTATTTATTTGATACCGATTTAAAAAGCCATTATCTATTTTGAAGCTTTTGTGAAGATTGTGCAGAAGATAACTAATAGGAATACTTTTTTTCATTCTCATTCAAAAATAAATTATGGTGAGTTTTTCAATTTCGAAGGTAAGTATAGATGGTATTGCATATTTTGTTTGCTTGCATTCTATTTTATACTTGAAATATAGGGTTGCTGCGAAGAAAACTATTTTTAGTTGACTCTTTTTGAATACAATCTAATAAAATACTAAACGTGTCTACTATTTATGTATTTTCCATGGCTGAGCTTTTACGTAGTACGCATGTGATGGTTAGTTCGTTTTAAACGTTGTCATTTTTTGTACATTTTAATTTCCGTTACATCCAGAAAATGTTAGCACTATTTTTTAGTTAGATGATTGATTGTAGAAAGGTTTTGTCTTGTGATTTGTCCTCAGTTTTAAAAATGAGGTCGTTATACATTTTTTTTTTTTAGAAAATATTTATTAGTTTTTACTCAGCCATTATGATTTTTTATCATTTTTATAGCTGATTGGTTTTGGTTTTTTGAATGCTTATTTTGAAAACAGGACAAATGAAATATGAATTAGTATAGAAGTATATAGTATCATGTATTATTTATATAGTACATGGATATATTATGTAAGTATAATTTAAACGAGTCTCACTCATTTAGTAAGATATAGTATTATTTTTTGATAATTTTTACGTGCAAAATGTATAGACTTAAATAGACTATCAGTTTTATATATGGTGAGAAAATTGATCTTAAAAAAAATATTGAGAAAAAGTGATGAAAACTAAAAAGAATTTAACAAAAATAAAATTAATAAAAAGGTTTTGTATATTTTATGCCAATAATTTATGTGAATAAAAATATACACCCAAATTTATGAATACAAAGTCAAGTTGACTTTTTGACTTGCTTCTTTAGAAGATACGCTACACACAAAAAAGTGTGTATTTTATCCATTCTTCTTGAAAATCCGGGTGCGCTGCTTGCTCGGAATTAAAGTTGTTTTTACGTCGTTTATTTTTAAAGTGCATAAGGGCAGATTTTGTATATCAAATAGATATAGTGGGAGTATAGCAGGAGACGTAACAAATTGAAGACCAATTAATATTTAAATTTCATACTGCGATTGAAGTAAAATTTGATACGCTTAAAAATTTCGTAATTTATATAAAGCATCATCTTTTTTGTATTCAAAAAGTTGATGGAGAAAAAAGGTGTGATGGTAGAGAACAGAATATAAAATATTTACACAGATAGACAGAGAGAAAGGGTTTTGTGATACGGTACGTGGTGGAGGAGGTAAACAATGAAGGGAGAAGCTAGTGTAAAAAAAGACCTTACTTCTTGAGGTGGAACGTCAAAGGAGACTGTTCGCAGGTCAACACATCTGTAGGCATCAATGCAAGGGAGGATGAAAAATATACCCGGACCACGGGCTCCACCGCGACGGAGCCGACCAAGTCTGAATATTACTGCTCGCTCGTACTCTTGCACTACCTAAAAATGCGAATAAAAACAAAATCATTAAATTAATTGTCAAAAAACTTAAATATTACTAATTAAATACTTGAAAAATATAGTTTACCTTGAAGCAGAAGAAAATTGCAATTGGCATGGTAATGATGAGTAAAACAATTGAGCCAACGGTTGCAAGGATTTCAATTAAACCGGATCCCTCTGGTTCAGCTAAAAATGTTCAGAAAAAAGGTGAAACGTGAAATTAAATTAATCAAATCATTGACAACATTTTTTTATAAATTGCTATTTAAAAAAGGCTGCTGCATAATTGAAATTTAATTCATTCACACATTCTTCTTGAATGAAAAAACACGTTTACATTTAGCTTTTAGTACAATACCAAATATTTAGCTTAGCTTTTAGCTCTGCGTAAAAATCATTCAGTTAATGTGTTACAATTACAATAAAAAATGCTTAGTAAGATTTAAATAAAGTTTTTTTACACCAACGATCCCCTACCCCCTTTTTAATATATACACTTATCAAACACAATAGACATCACAAATATATACAGCTTATTGTTAAAAGTTTACAACAGCAGCTTATAATGCTTTTTTCTTCGTTAGTAGAACAAAATTGGCGTTCAATTGTCAATATTTTAGCCTTAAGTATCCAATTAAATGATTTTTAGTAGACTTTATAGTAATTTACTATTTACAAGGCATACTATGTATTTTTAATATAAGGTAACATGGGAAATGAAATTGGCATCATTTTTTGTACCCATCCCACGATTTTTATTACAATCTTACTTATCTTTATGCCTTATCTAAACAGATTTATTATATTTTATTACTGTAATTTTCCTTTTGGTTATGCCCTATTTCCCTGTGCAAAAAAGAGATGTAAGATGGTTTTTTGTAGAGAATGCGTCGCGTTGCTGTTAAATGCCCGGATCGGAGATACAGAGATTCCACTCCACACCGGAAGTGAAGAAATATTTTTTTAACTGATTTGATGTTACGCTGGAATGCTCATTCTTAAGAGAAAACGCATTTTTAAAGCCATGTGCTATTAACAATGTTGTTAAATTAGAGCAGATAAGATAATAAAATATACCAAAAAGACATGTTCAGTTTCGTTATTTCTACTAATTCCATCATCGGCAAAAAGTGAATACTGTAAAGATGCTAATCCAAAAAAAACAATAAGCTTTATCCAAACAAAATGTAAGCGCATTGAGCATAGGGAATGTATAAACCGTATCAACAGGGAAGTTGATGACACTTGAAAGCTACAATACAACACGAGGTTATTCTTCTGGTACGCTTCTAGCTTGGATGGATGTTTAAAGATTTATTATCACTGCCGGATCTGATAGGCATCTCAGTGATGTGTGCCTCTCTGTCTGTATTTCTTCAGAGATAAAAAAAGCGCCGCATCACAAAGCATGATCGAAAAGAAACAGATAGATATGTCAACAGGATAGCAAGACATAAAACAGAAGCCATTAAAACTTAATTCAATACAAATACAGCAGATAATATATATGTACATACATATACGACATAAGCGAAAAAAATCATTCAACTTTAAAAGCTATTCGATACAAAGCATTCCTATATACCTATTACATGTTTAAACCAAACCTATAATTGTGAAATTGAAATTGTTAGAAAAACTATAATATTAATAGCTTTTGTTGATTTCCCTTTCAATCAAAGAATTAAGAAAGAGTTGAATTTTATTTTAATTAGCAAATCTTTTACGATTGTTTAATGAGACATGAAACAACCATGCTTGACTTTAATCTGGTGGCAGTCAATAAGGCCTTGTAGGAAGTAAAGTTATAAAACTCAGTAACAAGCAATCAGACGATTTTTTAAATCTCTCTGAAGATTTCTCGTTCTCATGTTTCAAAAGTTCATCTACAGGACTTAACCGCATTCAATCTGTCGTTCTCACATAACTATGCCCAGAGCCATAAAAACAGTTAATGCCGTTCTTGTGCTCAATAAATCATATAACTCTTTCTTAAACCAAAAAGCAGCCAATTTCCCATATCAATGCACTCTTTTAATATTCAAATTACATAATAGCCTGAAATAACAGAGATACTCTATTAATCTCCAGCAACGGCTTGACTTTTTTATTACTCCAAATTAAGTGCTCATCTCTTGACTTCCTTCAGCGAAATTTCTAAAGAAAACACTAAAAAAATACTATACTTTCCAAAGCTAGTCGAAAACCCAAAAGTTTCTGTTTATGTCCCATTTTCCCTTTATCTCAACCAAAGATACACCGTTATCAAAGTAAATCTTACATTTCCAATCCAAAGCACGTACAATTTCTATTAGGTATAATGGTATAAAAACGTGATTACATCATCGCTCTTTCTACCTTTCATGTACCCATTTGCTTTCTCCACTACCTATACAACAAAGCTGCTACTTCCTCACAAAAGAAAGTCATCATATAATCATTAATACAAGTCCATTAACCAGAGATCAAGTCCCAAATGGCTTTTGAAACAGAATCACGGAGAATACCAAGTGATCTGTCTCAAAATTAATTTTTGTTCACATTTTTATACAAAAATTCCATGCAATCTTTCTCGTTGTAAGTTAATTTCATTTATCTCATGCTAGTCAAGCATGCCTTATCAAAAAAACTCCTCTAATTAAAAAAAATCTCTAAAAATTAATTAATGTGGTATTTGGTAATCACGGAAATCCAAGATGTCATCCTTTTTCTTCTTTTTCGTGTTGTCTTTGTCTTTATCTTTACTAGCCTGGCCACAAGTGACACATGGGCTTGTCCCTCCACCTCCACCACCAGCGCTTTCTACATCCATTTCGCTGCTTCTGCTCCGCTTACGCTCGCCGCTCTCGTTGGCGCGAATGCAGGGTGGAAGGCCACTGAGGCAGCTGAATAGAAGGGTAATCTTGTCGATATTGATGAGGTAACAGGTTTCAGCCAAAACAAAAATATCAATTAATTCTGCTGCTTTCTCGCTTCAGCAGAAAAAAAACTTTTATAGTCCTCTCCCTCACCGCCGTCGGCTTTGTTGTTGTCGTAAATCTCTCTACTTTATTTTGAAATCCGGCTTTCTTTTAATCTATTTTCTGTTCTGTTTGTGTGTTTTTGAGACGTCAGCTCATTAAAACAAAGTGTCTTCCACACTAATATAGATTGCACATCGTTATTTTAATCATTAAGTCACAAACCAAAAGGCTTCCCTTTTCTCTGGACGAATATTCTCCACTTGAATTTGTTTTTCAATTTAATCAAGTTACTTTACACAGTTGGAGGAGAAAGTAGACCGTTATCATCATGATGATCATCTTCACCATCAAAACCGATCTGATCCAAAATCCACCACTCCTTCCTCCAGATCCCCAAACCGCACAGCGATAAACTACTCCATTAATAGTTTCCTTTTCTCTTGGAATTTGGGATGGAGAGAAAAGGGAAATATTTTATTTGGTTTGGATCTTTGGATGCTTTTTCGCAAAGTCACTGGGCTTTGAAAGGTAATATGTTTATTTTCACTGGAGAGTTTTATGGACTTGTTTGTTGTTTCGCAGGCGGCGGGTGCGGGAATACACTTTCAACAGATCATGTACACGGTTGATCATCAAAACAAGTTGGTGGAATGGAAAGCTCTCTCTTTGTGTCTGGTTGTTTTATTTTTGTGGAAATGGAAGATGGAGGAAAATTTCCCAAAAGGCAATTGATCAGCTGACAAGAACACCGAATAAAAAGGCAGACGATGCGGACGTGTTTCACCTCCAAAACAACTCCAACAACTCTACCACTTTGTTTACAGAAGAAAGAAATTTGCAATCGACAAAGTATGCAATGAAAAACAATAATTTTCTGGTTTTTCGCTTATTTTTCTTTCCAGTTCACTAGACTTCGGTCATTATTTCTGATGATCAGTGTCATTAATAGTTTTCAGGGAAATACGGTGCGGTGCGGTGTAGCAAACACTTTGTTTGAAAATAAAAGTACAAAAAGACAGACGTTTTTATACGCCCACGCATTCAATCCACACGGAAGCACGCACACAGAAAGAAAGAGAAAAAACAGTTGTGTAAACACACAACGAGATATTTTTTGAAGAAAAAAAAGAAGGTAGTAAAATGAAAATGACAAGTCAATATATTTTCTCTTTTATTTTTTCCCCTCTACAGTTAATGATTACAAAGAGACGGACGAGCACATGTACAAAAATGTAATTAAATGAGCTAGTCTACTAAATGATTGTTTATTTTTCAAACACAAGTTTCTGGTTTTCTGTTGTTGATCTTCGAAGAGGAGTATAATATATATGTATTATTTATCATGTATAGCATTCTCTCTTAGATCCTCTGCAGCCGATGGACCGATAATAAATGAGAAGCGAAAAAATATCTATTTTACTTTGTTGGCTTTTTCTTACATTGAAAAAGCTTGCGAGAGTTTCTATTGTGTATAATCTACAGAGGGAAAATAGCAGAGTAAGAAACTCACTACCACAAAACAAGGGAGGAAGAAGATTCAGAGGCAGAGAATGCGAAAATGATGATCATGATCATTGTCGTCATCATCATCATCATCGTCAGCATAGTATATTCAGTACACAAAGAGAATATAGTCCAGAGTCCACTAAAAAAAGTACTATAGTGTCAGTCAAGTAGATAGAGAATAGAAAATACACACGACACCAACACCACAACTGCAACTCTACATATTATAAAAAGTATGTATGTCAGTATCAGTATCCAATCCAATCCACACACAAAAAATATATTATTCTGATTTCACTCTCAATTTACTGGACAAAAATCACTTTATTTTTGTGGTGATTTTGAAGCTCAAACAGAAGAAAGGAACTCACGACAAACGCAGCTGAGTTCCACATTGCCCGAACTCCTCCGAACTGCATATCCCATTGTTTTTTTTGTCTTGGTTCAGGAAGGAAGGAAGATGACGATGATAGAAAAAAATGAGGTGACTGACGAAAGTGACGAATGACACTCGCCGTTGTATAATGGACCACTTTTTTATTCTGGTGCTGATTGTGAAAATAACAATAAAACTGGGTAAAATGTATTTTCAGTTAGTTGACTAGTGTTAACAATGCTATTGGACTGTTCCATGGTTGTACTTTTCTTGATGGTCTGTTTGAATTCCAAACTTTTTTCCTGCAAACTTGCTCGCTCGCCACTTTAATTCTAGTTTCTATTTTCACTTTAAGCGAAAATTGGACGGATCATTGGACCACGTCAATAAAGAATGTCGACGTCACACGCAACGCCAAGGCAGTAGATTTAGAGAGAGATATTCGATTATATTCCCTTTTGGTTTGTGCGGTGTCGGTGGTTGAACTTATACCACAATCATTATTATTATCATGGTTTAGAATGCTACACTGCGGCAGTGGTAATAGCACCAGACATACATTGAGTACGGATGATACATTTTAGGTAATCACTTGGTAACAACTCATAGTCACCTTGTTCAGCCACAAAAACAAGAGAGAAATTTAACTTCATTCATTTTAACTGCATGGCAAAAGGGCAGAGGAGATGGTGATAGTGATCATGATGATTATACTATGCCATCATGCTCATCTTTTAATTTATTGGGTGAAGTCAACAGTGAAGAAAAGCAATGCTCTAAATTAGATTTTTTTCTTTAACTTTTCTCACCGTTTTTTTTTCTTATTTGAAAAAGCAAAGCAATTAGCGAAAAGAGAAGCTGTTTTGTGTATATCGCTTCTAATCTCTCGTTTTGATCTGTGATCTACTTTGACAGTGAGAATAGATGAAAGGAAGGAAGTGAGGCAGAAATCTGATGATGAACAGAGTACAGATTAGAAGATGCTTTAAACTTGAAGCTTTTTTACTTTTTTTCTTTAAAAAATAGATAAAAATCTCTGCAAAATCTAAACACCCGAAAAAGTGACAGATGTGCTTTTACTCACGTCAAGTCACCCACTCAAAAATACAAAGAGACTGACAGAACGGATCAAGTGAAAAGTAGACAGCACGACACGACAATCGGTAAGGTACAATGACAAGCGCAAGCGGCACTCTTTTTACATTTACTCTCTTCGCAGCTCATTTTCAAACTACTTTGTTGAAAAGGATTGGAATTGGATGAAGAAGAAAAACAAGTACAAAAGTTTCGCAAAGAATATATAAAAAAAACTACAAGAAAGTCTTTTTATGTCATAACAAGTGTAGATACAAATCTAACATAATATTTTTTTGCGTATATCTCTTTTTTTTACGTATGTTTGGGAATAGGATTTTCCCTGATCGTGATCATCAACATCGTCATCGCCAATTCACAAAAGTGGTAGTTTTTTTTCTTCCTCCAAAAAAATGTTAACGCTAACAGGATACAAATTCCTATACATTATGTAAGTACTATACCATCCAACGGAAAATCATGAGAAGTCAAGTTAACGAAAATAAAAAGAAAGGAAAGGACCCTCTCTCTGCCAATATGATATCCATAATATTACCACCGCCACCATACCACCAAGTCATGCAATGGCAATGATAATCATCATCGTCGTCGTCATCGTGATGATTGTCAGTAAAGTCAAGTCAGTACATGGAATGGTGTGTGGTGGTATTGGTATGTAGGAGCACTGCAGTAACAACGTTTTGTGTAAAGAGCATAACAGACACGAGAAGAGAACCAGCAAAAAATAGTTAAAGGATCACTAAACGCTCATCCAAGCCAGACGAGAAAATATCATTTATAGTCATGAAACCATACATACAATTCCAAGTTCCAAGTTAAGCAATCGAGAGGGAATTCGTGATGATACATTTTTTGGCTGACACTCTATGCAAACTGTAGACAAAACTGTGATGATAATCATGACGATGAAAATATACAACAGAGGAGTCACCCAACCAAACCAGAAACACAAAAATATATATGTTTGTATATCCCGTCATGTCAGCAGCAAGAGAATAATGTTTTTTGCAACTTAACAAGAAGAATAAGAAGAAAAGAAAATTATCAGATTTTAGTTTAGTACGTACGCGCATATGTATATGCGTAGTAATGCATCACTATGTATTTTACTATGTAACAAGGAAAGGAAGAGAAAAAGTACTTTAGTTACTTTGCTTATTAGAAAATTGTAGAAGAGAGAAAATTCTTTACATTTGCAAAACAACAAGACTTACTCACGAATTCAGTTTTGTGTGGTGCGACGACGAGGAGGAGACAAGCTCATATAAAAAAAAGATAGATAGCAAAAGAGAGTTTGAGAGACAATAAAAGAAAATAAGAGGATAGTATATTCCACTATGCTTTGTGTATGCTTTTTGGGTACACAATCAACAAAACAATGTAGATTTTTTTTTGCTCAAATCTCAATGTTTTTTTTTGTGTTTAGCTTTTGTGAATCTAGATAATATACACTATGAACTGTATACCATTTTATCTTTGATGTTGCAAAAAAATAAAGATTTTTTTTTGTGTGTAAGTAAGCAAAGCTATGTTAAGTAAAGTATTTCTATCATAATCAGCAAGCAGTATTATATTTTTCTGCTATTTTCTTTTTCTGCAACTTCCGTTGCGTTTTCCTTTTTATTCTTTTTTCCTGTGTACAAAAAATACACAAAATAAGTTGTTTTTTGCGTCTATGTGTTTTTTGGCTTATTATCGTAGATTTGTATGTATATGTACCTATGCGGCAGTGGAGACCAGGGAACTGTGTAAAATGGATGATGGCACAAGGCAAAAATGGTTCTATGAACTCAATCCATAATACTCGCATGAAAATGGGATGGTATGACACTCAACTCTCTTCAATCCAACATGTACTCTTTTAAGTAAAGTAAGTGGAGAAGTAGTGAGTTTGTTAGAGTGAGTATTTTATATTGCTAAATGGGACATCACTTCATCAGCAAAAAAAAATTGCACGAGGGAAAATTTTCTACTGCAAAGCTTGTGTTGTTAAGATTGGATGCTGAAAAGGAAGGAAAGAGATGATGATGTAATGTAGCTTGTGTGTGTGTTTTGGGGATATTTAAGAGTGGAGCAGAAGGGACTAACGTCAAGGGAGGAAGAGAGAGAGAGAGCTGGAGCTGGAGGAAGCCAAAATGCTTACACGAAAAATAAGCCATATCGCATGGGACACTGCTGCAAATGCTGTTTTGTTGATTCTCTACTTTATACTCAAATGGAATGGAACGAAGAAGGAAATGACATAGAGAAGTGTATTATAGCTTGTTGTAAAGTACTACTTGCTTAAAGGCAAGGGAAATTGAGCCAGTGAGACACAAGAAGAAAGAGACAAAGTTGTTGTCACGCTCGGCGACGGAGGAATGAACAAGCCAGAGGAGGACGATGAGGATGATGACATTTTTTACTACATGGGTCAATTCTCACAAAGTAGTAGTTGTGTTGTGTTCAAGTAGCTAGACTCTTTTCTGCTAAATGGAGTTGACTTGGTGGTGTGGTGGAAATGGAGTGGAGGAAGCAACTTGGTTATTATTATTATCCTCATTTGTAGTAAATAGATTGGTACTTTTACTGTGAAGAGAGGATATATGTGATATGATATGAGTGAGTAAAAGGGTGAAAAAAAGAGTAAATGAGTTGTTGGGTGGTTAATGTTTTGGGCGGAATTGGAAGGATTTGAAAAGATGAATGGTATTTTTGCCTATAAAAAAGGGAATGGGATGGTCTAGTGATCCTATTTGTTTTTTATGATGCTTTTGACAATCACAAAATTGTATGATTTTTTAACTTGAAATGCTACCATTTATACATAAATATGAATGTATGTATATATGAAAAAGCCGTAAATTATAGTAATAATTATAGCAATTGTTTAATTTAAAGGTTAGTTAGTATGATTTAGGAGTTTTGTGGTTTTATTTAGTAGAGTAGATAACTCACACAGAGGTGTATCGATGTAGTATAGAAAATTTCTACCAAGAATTTATCAATCGAGTACGACATGAAAAGTATTACTGAAACTTGATTATTCCGTACAAAATACTATTTTCTGTTAACTCGCTACTGATATGGCAAAATGTCCGAACAAGCTGGTACCTAATATTTCCATGATATACGTTACACATATCAATTGCTTATACTTTATTGTTTTACTGCTGTAATATTAAAATCATAAAAAAATCAACAAAGAATGTCGTCCAGAATTCACGAAGAAGGGATTTGTTTGCTTACTTGAAATGACGCATGTTAAGCTATAGTATGTAGTGATATCATCTTAACGAAATCGTGGTACGCGATAATTTAATTCAAACAAACACCGAATGTTTGTTTAGAGTTACAGTTAACTACATTAACTCGGAAAGTAAACAAGTAAATAAATAAACAAGCATAATTACATTAACGCAATGTGGAACTTCCAACATTTTGCTTTTTCATAATTGTACGTACATCAAGGCTCTAGGTTCTACACAAGCAAATATAACAAGATAATGTATAAAAATTTGAAACTAAATATTCCCTTGAGAAAATAAGCAATACTAACGGACGGAATTCCCTTATGTAGCGTAGCATACTTGGTTTTTAGTTAATACAATGTAAATACTTTGTAGCACGTGATTCCATATGTTACTATCACGACAGTAGTTTATTAATATATTTTCTTTATTTTTAAAGTGAATTATCTTCAGTGTCGTTATCTTATAATGAAAACGATTTCTTATTGCCAACAAACTATCGTACAAAATTTATTTATAATCACATCTTGTTTTATTTTGCGTTGTTGTAGCGGTGTGGGCGACACAACAATAAATTATGCATGGAAAATGGGCGGAATACAATAATAATTTGGGTGTCATGAAACTAGAAAATATGCCAGATGAAATGTCAACTCAACCCTTCCAATCTTCTTTTTGTTCACTGATAAGTAGTACAAGAGAAAGGACGTAACCTAGGTCGGATGGTTTCAAATTTCGTGAAAAATTACTTAAATTGTTGCACAAAAAAGCAATTCAAAAGTGTATGCAAAAATAAACCGACCTAAGAACAAGTAAAAGATCCACAACGACAAAATATCTAAGATTAGAAAATCTCTTGAAATTGAAAACAATCTCATCGCCCTCCACTCCACCAAAAACAAAGTATTATGACATTACATTATATTTTACATATACATGAAACGCAGTTAATGCCCACACTGTACCAATGTATTTTCTGTTGTTTTACAAAGAGTTATGCAAAATTGTAAACTGTAATGTACGACAGGGCAACTAACTCTTGCTCTCCATCACCATCACTTTTCTTTTTCTTAACAAACAACTAAAACTCTGAGAAAAGTGTGGAGACAAGAAAAGAGAGTAGAATTTTCGCATCGACAAAGACAAACTAGATTAGTGTCTCCTCTTTCGCGTGCTCTCTCGCTGTGTCTGTGTGTGACGAGAGCAAATAATGTTTGTTTGCATTTCTATTACTTTTTTCCTCTGTACAACTTTGTAAAGTTGGCTTTGGCTCATGATGAAAAGAAGTTGAGTAAAGTATTTAAGTGACATTCTTCTCTTCACTCTCGCTTTATTTACTTTTTTTCCTGTAAAGAAGGAAGAGAGAAGAGACAGAAGAGGCAAGTCATTTCTTCTCATCTTCAATTTTTTTACCCAACTGACTTGACTTTTGACATGTTTCCTGTGAGAACGACGACGAGAGTGTTGAAGAATGAATGAGCCAACATTTTCCTGGCTTTTTTATTATGACTTCTTGTGTGGTATAAGTCACACTCGAAAACTAAGTTGTTAGATAATTCCATGCTGAATACCAAGCTATTATTTGTTTTCAATTTTGTTTCATTACAATGTTTGCTTTATAGAGATTATATTTTTTGAGAAAATAATTTCCAGCTAATGCATTCAAAATGATATGTAAAGTTAAAAATGAGTGGATGCGTAAGTAGACGAATAAAAAAGAAAAAAGAATTTTGTTTTTTCTTTTTATTCTGTTAGGGTTGATCATGAAATAGTACTTACTGCACTTGTAAAAATGATGACGATGCAATGTGATGTCAAGCTCCAATTCTTTCAGCCTCATCCATCTCATCAATGAAGCGTGACTGACAAGCCAGGGAGAAAAGGAATGATATTGAGTGGATTGAATATAATGGTGACTGTGACTTAAAGTGTAAAATATTGGCTGCTTTACATTCACATACATTGACATTGCGGTCTTGTGCTGAGAAGTCATTTACATTTTTACAACAGAAGAGTTAGTTGCATAAAATTTCTGTAATTTTAAGTATATTTAATTCAAGGTTAAACTAATCATTCATTTATGTACCATTTACCTGGGTATTCTATTTAAATGAACAAATTTGGTTATTACGTTGCCGATATAAAAATATATCCAGGGAAATGGATTTCTTGCCGTTGGAGATAATGCGTTCTGCTCAGTCCATTATTGACTACTGAAGTAAGATTAAAAACATATGAACGGAAAACTAGAAACTATCATTCGGTATAAATGTCCAGAGTCTTCATACAATCAGCTTCGGGGTTTCCGGTAATAAAATGGTGATTGATAACTACTGACAAGAAAAAGTATTATTTTCCAACAGGCACAAAAATCTCCTCTGTCGTAAGTTCTGGTGTCTCCTGTGCCATTGAAGGTAGATAACGTTGGGTAGGGTATACTAAATGAAAATTTGACAGAGACAACACAAAAGAAGAAAAGTCCTTGAGAGACTTTCTCCTATGAACTTGAGACTTAACTTACAAACTTGTTTACTTTCCTCTCTTTCTCAGTCAGCTATATTGCAAAAAAAAACTATTTTTGTGTGTATATTTCATGTAAAGTTATAACAATTCCATTAGGGATTTATTCTCCATTAAGAACAAGTCCAAGAGACAAATCCGTTTTTTTTTGTATTCGATAACATTTGGTACTCAATCAATACACCAATACACCAACCTCAAAAAACAAAATATCAAAGAGACGCAAACGCCACGGGATTAAAAAGGGATCTTACATACTGAGCTATGCAAGAACTTTTACAATAGTCAACCAACACAATTGACAGTGCCACAGAGTAAATACCATCAAAACAAAAATAAGAATCAAAATCTATACCAGCTTTGTTTGATTTTTAATGGGGAAAAGGCTTTGTGATTTTTCGCGACATCATCTCAAACTTATCATCAAGAACAACTTGTTGTTTATTTTGAATTGGGTTCTAGTGAATTTTCTGCTTACTTCAGGGGATTCCCAAAAAAATATGTACATCAGAGAAAGTTTTTTTTCTCTCTGTACAGCAAGCTTGTAGTTGAGTGTCATCTTCTGGAGTTTCCGCAAAAACATTAATCCAGACAAGTCAACACAGTTAAATATACAGAAACATTGAAACTATTTGCTGTATTTTGAAATGTCAGCGTGTATGCCATATATATGCCACCAACACATTCCATACGCATACCACATTGAATGCACGTGTCCTCTCGTTAGACAGGATAATTTGACAGTAATTATGGGCGTATGCATAAGTTAATTAGCAAAAAGTTCCATCGACTTAGGAGGACCACGCCCTGAAAAAACGACAAATTGACATGT
This sequence comes from Entomobrya nivalis, assembly GCA_034695485.1. Taxonomy (NCBI): domain Eukaryota; kingdom Metazoa; phylum Arthropoda; class Collembola; order Entomobryomorpha; family Entomobryidae; genus Entomobrya; species Entomobrya nivalis. The sequence goes on from JAQFZH010001096.1 coordinate 15,465, forward strand.
ACAGTTAGTTAATGATGCAACGCTAAAATAAGTTCCACAGGAAGGTTTTCTTTTTTGCTAAAGTATTTAAAAAATCCACATGTATCTAGTTTATATGCAAAAACCTCTGGTTTTCTTCGGTTTAAACCTATGTAAAATGGATTAGTTTAATGTTGGACTATTTCAAAGTACAAAAATCTGACACTATCTTTCAATCAAGTGATATGACCCGTTTCGCGAAAAACTCAATGGCTTTACGACCCTGAACTAATGAGTATACCTAATAAAATAAGAAGCCATTTTTTTCTGATCTCGATCTCACTTCCCCCAGTTTTCCTGATCATTATACCATGTCATCTTGTCATCCATCCTTGTCATCCTCATTATTTCTCGAGAGTGAATGCATACTAAATGGGGAAAGTGTCTCAAAACTCATAAAAAGCTTTACTGGGTTGAGCAGCCATGCATCCACTAAAGTTTGCTTCTCATCTTTGCTTACGCAACACATTCATTTTGCAAAAAAAATAAGAACCCGAAAAAAACAAGAGATAATCTTCAAGAAAATGATCTCATCTCTCATTTATCATCATTCTAATATAAGCAATACATGTTGATAGCTTTAACATAAAATGCAATTTTCAAAAATATTTCTTTAATCTTCGACTAACCAATTTTTAAGCTTATTTTCTTTTCTTTATGATGTTTCCTTTACATAAGCTCTACCATGTAAATAAGAACAACAAGTAGAGATTTTTAAAATAATGATGACGACGATGATGCTGACGATCTAAAAACTATTCTCATTTTTTTCTTGTTGACAAACAGTTTTGACTGATACTCTTATAAAAATTCAACCGTGAAGCAACTTTTTCTTCCTTTTTCTCTCTCGTAACTTGTGAAGCAACCCAAGAGATTACATTACCTTTCCCAATTTTTATGTCAATCATATAAAAGCCTCTCTGTGTGAAGTCAACAGAACCTAAATATTCATTTTCCCCCACAAAATATACCTACTTGTCTTTTTCCATTCTCCATCCATCTCCACACAAAAACGAAAGCGATCTTTATGAAGAAAAAAAGTTCCCCGTAAAAAAAGATGACTGTCAACTTTCCAACTTTTCTCTCGACCTGGCCTGGGAAACTTTTATGATGATGAAATAACTCAAAAAAGTGCTTAATATTTTTTTTCGTCTTTTCCAAAAAAAAGTTGGCACGAGACAAAAAATATATAAAGATCAGACCAGACAGCTAACGATTACTCGGATGAAATATTGATATGGAATATTCATCTTCCCCCATCCTTTTTCCTCATGCTGCCTTGCTGCTGGAAACAAATGCAACCAATCATTCCCAATGTGTCATCTTGATCATAAAATTCTGTATTTTTCCCAATACACATTTATATGCATAGATACATACTTTATTCATATGAATTGCATTTCATTTTTATTTTGCCAAAAAAGAAGAAGAAAAAAGCCACGTCTGGAACACATAACATCACTATAAATATTTATGTAACAGGAGGGTCCTTTAATGATCCTGTCATTTTTACCGACAAGCGACAAAATATTCTTTCATCCAAAATGAATATTGAACAGACTGTTATTCAACAGTAATCGATGGCATGGTATCGCCACCACCACTGACTTAAACACAGTAATAATTTTTTCATATGACCTAATATTTTCCAGAAAAAAAGAAGTCTTTCATCTATCTTGTTATCCACCTGTCACAATTTTGACAAATATACTGTGAAGCTCTTTGACTACCCATTCAAATAAACATTGCATTTGCTCTGTTCTGTCCTTCTGCTGTTTATGGTGGTGTGACCGTGTGACAAGCTTTCTTAGAAAAAAAATTTACTTCAAAAGTCAATTGTAGCCACTGGTGATTCCGTTCACTCTGTCTTCTTTTTTTGTGCGCCCCATGTCGGTTATATCATGTTGGCTTTACGCTTTAATGCTTTTCGATGGATTTTGTACTAAAGTCCAGGCAGGCCAACTGGCCTAAAATGTCTTTTCCTTTGAATTAGATGGAATTGACGACAAGAGACCACAGCATGTATACAGCTTAGTACACAGTAGGATTTCTATGCTTGCACCTACTACAGTGAAAACTGCGAAATGAATGCATGGTCAGGCAGGTCAGATTTCAATTTCGTTTTTTTTTATTCGCTCGTTTTTTTGTATCAAAAAGGATGACCATATAATAAAATGGCAAGAAGAAAAAATCGATTTTTTCCAATGCGCTGTTGTATATAAAAAGGTTGATATGTAATTTTGCGCTTGGCTGAATGCATGTTTTTGAGCTGTGGGGAAAAGTAGCTCAAAATTACCTGAGACACGTTTGCTTACATTTAATATTAAAGGGCAAACGAAGCAAACACGGTTATGTGATACATTTTCACGTAATGTTTACCGTGTAGTTTGGTTGTGGTATAAAAAAGGTAAATATGTGAATGTGGAAAGTAGCCTGCGTGACAGTCCAACCCAACTTACCATTCAACCAACCATACTCGCTGATGTATTAAAAAAGACGTATTTTTTCCCGTCGATCCGTGTAATAATTTTTGCGAGGAAAACACCGAGTAAATTATTAGGTGTCGATGTACAATCATTATCATGAAAAAACAAGTGATGTAAGTAGAGATATATTTTTCATGTGCTGTATAAAAAATATCGTTGAGAGAAAATAAATAAAAAACTGAGAGCAGCAAACTACAAACTCATGACGTGTATTACAAATTTTCCCTTTGTTCACCAAAAAATGAAAAAAATGAGAGAGAGACATTGGAAAATGAAAATGTGTAACGGTCGATGTGTGTGAACGCTCAAGTGTGAAAAGTATACAAAATGGGGACTATTTTTTAAATAAAATATGCTGGCAAACTGGCTTTTATAACGAATGGCCTTGGTAATATTGGAATCGAAATAAAGTTCGATGAAACTTGACCACCTTCGAAAAGTGTAAAAAAACAGAGTAGTCGGTCGTCGGTCAATACTTATTTTAAATGCATGGCTGATTATCTGTGCCAGTGAAAAGCTCAAAACCATACACACGTGGTTTTATCCATAGAGTGACATATTTAACATTTCAACTCTTAATTTGGTGAAGAATTTCGCTCACAGTCAGTATAAAGGGTATGGAAGATGGATAATGACGATAGGGACTTTACTCTGGGAAATATATTGTGTCATTGTCAACCTCATGTCATATATGTCATCAAACCACAAATAGCCGGGTATTGTATGTTGGGGCATGCACTTGTCTGACATTGACATCTGCTGCACTCTTTCTTTCTTTTTGATCTTCGGTTTTATCTACTTAATATTCGACACATGTCATAAAATTGATATTGTTACGACTTACGACTTTTCTTGTGTCATCGTAAAAGTAAACATGCTGTCTTTCTTCTCTTTATCGCCAATTGAAATCGCAAACTTTAGGAAAAGGAGAAAAAAATGGGGAAAGTCAGCAGCTTGACAATACTAAACACATTTTAACCTTTACCATTTATTGCCAAAACTAGAATGGTGCCTCTTTCCTGTTCATATTTACCCATTGTAATGAATACATGCAATTTGTGAAGTATTGCGCTGAAAACACGCTATTAATTATGTCACGAGATAAATATATTGTGTGTATGTTTTATAATAACAGAGTAGACTATATATTGGCATATCAAATATCAATAATATTGCCTATTTATCTGGTAATAACAAGTCGTCAAAGAAGAAATTTAAGGAATATCTAAAATCTTTAAAATATTGACGCATTATACGCATTCAAGCGTTCATTTAATAAATACTTGTTTACCTGATAACGTGTTAGATAAGTAAGTGTAGTTAAGCTAGCACAATGCAGCAACATACTTTTTAAAGGTAAATATTATTCAAAACAGTCGATAGATATGATAATATGCGTAAAAATTGTATGTTTATGATTGAATGACAGCACAGTAATAAGCAAGGACAATTTAAAAAAGTAGTGACGTATTTCTTGACATTTAAGAAATCTCTGTGATAATTTCAACTCGTGCAGAAAACATTCAAAAGGAGGTTCCAATCTAAGAACAAAAACAACTTGTTTGCATAGTAGTAGCAGAGGCATGTGGCGTAAAACAACGCACGTCTCCTCTTCAAATTCATGTTTCTTAATTGCAAAAACCCGAATTGACAAACTAAACATCATTTTGATACGACACAGAAATTTCTATTTTGGACACGTAATTTATTTGTGACGTCGACGTCATATAAACCGTTCTGGGTGATTTGTAAGAAGCTGCCCTTCAGAATTAACAAAAAATACAAAATCGGTACGATCAACTGTACTATGTCACTTCTTGACAAGTTTGAGAAGACTTAAATGTAAACTCCTGTTTTTTTTATAGAATTGAATGTCATATCGCCTCACATATACGTCATACGACGTCTTGCTTTCAATTGCAATTTACTAAACATTCGCCCGCGTCTCAAATTACCACCGACTTCACTGCTCAAAGTTCTTTTCATTTTGCCCCCAAGAAACTTTTTAAAATCCCACTTGATTTTTTTGTCTATGAAAAAGTTTTCCATTCTAGAGAGAAACTTTGATGTATGTACAGTTACCTTAATGCATATTTGTATAGCAATTTTTTGAAATTCTTGTAAAATATTCGTTTTCATTATAAAAAATCTAAAAATACACAAAAAACTGAAGTATATTTTCAGTTTAAAACACACATACAGAAGAGAAGTACATGTTTGTTTGCAAAGAGAGATTGTTCATCTTGCGAACAAAGTGGAAGAACAACTGCTGCTCCTTCTCCTTGAGAAAGTTGAAAGTAAAAAGTTTTTCTTCCTTCTTATTCGAGCCAGGACACAGGACTCAGGACTTGCCAAGTCAAGAAAAAGAAGCTAAGGCCAAAAAAAATATTTTTTGGCTTGCATTGCAGTATTGTATCTGTATATAAGATAACATTTAGGCACTTATGATGATGATCATGATGTCAAGAAAATTACACATACGCAAGCAAATAAAATGGTAAGAGAGATAGATTGAGAGACAAAGAAAAGCAAAAAGAATAAAAAGTTTTCCGCAGGGAGTTCCCATTCTTCCAGCAGAGTGGTGCACAGAGCAACATTCAAATAAATTCCTATTTTGTTTCTTTTCTTTTTAAGCTTTTCACACATCTTTGTAATCTTTTTTGTTATTAATTCTCACAAAAAACCATATGCTTTTTCACATAAAATGTATGTAATTTAAATGCTTTTGTTATTGCTAAACATTATTTAAAAGCATCACATGTACAAGGCAAGTTTTTAAAACTCTCAGATCTCCAATTATACTCATTTGTCGTAATTGCTTACGATTGTGCTATTAAGATAACGAACCTCTTTACTTTTAAAGGTATGCTTGGCTTTCACAAAAAAATATTCTTCCAAGCTTGAATTATTTTTTTTCAGTGGTTTGGCTTTCAGTCCCAAGAAAAAATCATGCCATACGCATTTCTTTGGTCCCTTGAGCCATGTGAAAAGAAGGAAAAACAATTGTTGGAATACCTGTGTTTATTTACCTGAGCACATCAAGAGGAAAAATAAAATGAAAGAAGTTTCCTTTGCTTTCTTTTTAGTTTCAGGGGAAATCTTGTTTTGTTTGTGAGCAACTTTACTACGGATATGGTTACAAACAGACAGTTAGTGTTGCCATAAATATAAACATTTATCATGCATATGGGTGTCTTGTAAGGAAAGAAAAATAAACTGTTTTGTGATTCAGAATTTGGTTTTACTTTCACAAAAACTACATAAATCAAATTGGACACTTGAGCAAAATTCTACAGTATTAATTTACAACCTCAAAAATTAAAATGATAGCTATGATTTTTGAAACGTTTAAAAAACCATTTCTCTTGTTAGGTCAATTCGAGTAGATGATTATTGTGACATATGAAAATTTTAATTTAGTATCAAATATCATGTCCCTATATCCGTTACATTGTTTATTATAATCATTAAAAAATAAACTAAACTTCATCTCATTAAATAAACTTCATTATTTTGACCGTTACTACAGGATTACTACAAGGTTTTCTGGTGTTCCATCAAATTAAGTCATTCGATCACCAAGTTTTATAGTGCAGTGGGAGAAAGTTTCACTTGTAAATACTTTCAGTAAACGTTTCTAGTGAATGCGGTAATCCATCATCGCGAGAAAGTAAAATACTGCTTCTTTATTACAATGATGCCAATTGCGAAAAAAACATCATGTGATTTAGCAAAATAGTTAACAAAGTCTTTATGCGGTAAGATCGATAGAGTTCTTAATACGTAATTTTAAAAATATATATGATCGTCATTATTAAAAATTGTAGGTTCTATAGGTAAATTGCTTGCTTTCCTACATTAGAATAAACACCTGATTCTCACACCTATTATTATAAGAGCTAATTGATATGTTAAACGGTCCGATGTATATGCAAAACTTTTAGCATATTCCACAAGCATTAAATGTTATGTTATAATTATACCATAAAATACTATTCTTTAAACTTAATTCCCCTTCCCAACTTTTAAAATACAATTAAAACACTTAATTAGCATATCATTATTAAAGCTTTATACCAACACCCGATTCGTTTGTTAGAATCATTTTTGTACTACAAAGCGTTTTAAAAACTTGCACAGCCATATCCATAAAAATCCTACTAATAAAACTAATTTAGCATAATTAAATGCACACAGACAGCATCTTAGCAATTTCGCCTAATTGATTTCCAGCGAGAAAGAATGGGCTTGAATGATTTGTTAAAAAAATACATATTCGAGTCTTATCTTACAGCTTTGTATACCCGAGGAATGTAAATGCGATCTATCGTTACTCGACTCCAAGGGAATGACCGTCGAGGAGCACTGTTGTGGTCGGTATTGTGACATTCCTCCATCGCGTTGCGCCTGCGCATGTCTTTGATTCTGCGCTTCCTGTTTTTGCTGTTGTTCAGTTTGTTCGGGTGGTTGTACGGGTGGTTGTGCGGGTGGTTGTGTGGGTGGTTGTTCCTTCTCCATCTTCTGGTTTGCTATTAATTTCCCACTTGTTGTAGAATATTACACGTTAACAAAACTTTTCAAAAAATATTTTTATTTTCTATCTAGCAAGCACGTCGTTTATTAGATACACTACACCAAACTCAGGTAATAACTTTGTAGAAAAGTAGCTGTTAAGGTGCCAGATAGAAAACTATGTAAACCACCACAGAGACAAATTATGCTGACAATTTAAATATCAGTCAAATAGCTTAGATAGCGGCATTCCATTATAAACTCTTTACTCGTCAGAATAATTTTCGTCACTATTTCGAATCGTCAATGAATCCGTGTATCAGTCCAATATTACGTTATAAAAAAACGTAACAAACTCATAACAGTATCCTTCGTAAAAATTACTCATAGTCACTTGACGAACTACGTATGTATCTCACTTATGTTCCGTATGTACCTGCTAATATGTCAAAACTTTAAACACAAAATAATACTTTATGGAAGTTGTTCCTGGAATTTATCTACAAACCTAAATATAACGAGTATTGATATACTAATGACTATAACAGGATGTTGTCCAAACTTGACTACATATCTTGTTTGCAAGCTGCGCTGTGGACGAAATGCCACATCACAAATTATTCTTTTCTATCAGAATTTCGAATACTAGCTTGTTGACTTGTTTTTTTTTCTAAAAGAGTTGTAAATAAACATAACTTGCATTCATAAGTCATGTCATAACATTAACAAGCTATGTAATACTTTTTTTGTTTAGAGACAAAACACTTTACGTAAATGCATGTAATGTATATATGCCATGTAGAGATGATGATTGGTAAATCTAACGACTCAATTATGTAGGTCTCTACATTTAAAGATAACACCACCACTGTCCATTCTGACAATGTATTACTTTTTAAATCGGTGTGTTATTTATTTACTTTATATTCTGAACTTCACAAAGTAATAAACGATAACGTCAGCAACTGCCACCACCACCAAGGTTCATTTGATATATTTTCATATGTGACATATTTTTTTCATTTCGGCCGGCAGACCATATACTGCTTATCACAAACACAACGCACACAAAAGAGAAAAACATTGAAAACACAAAATTTTGATTATATTTAATTACCACACTCGCATGTTTATATCTACCTAACGAATAATATTGGTTTTGTTTTACACGTAAACTTCGCCTGGGAATTTGGGAAATATAAAAACATTATTTTCTGTATTATGTTATGCTATATCAGTCAATTATATCCCTGATTGCTGCTGATACCAAAACTAACACAATGTCTTGTTTGCAATATAATTTCATACGTGTTCCACTTTTTTTACCAACACAACAAACCTTGCAAAATAATTTTCCCTTTTGGAGAAAATGAAGATAATATTAATATTTCATGGTTCTTAATAAATTAAATTAAATTATAATTTACTAACGCACGTAATACTCAAACTCTAAAGTTTTTCAAGGTACAACTTCATAAATTATTTACTTTGTTGACATGACAGCAAACCACATTTTAAAGTCAAATGCACACACTTCTCCATTAAAACAATCAATTGCCATCTTCCCCGTGTGTTTTTTCACTGTTTCGTAAAAACGATTCCAACTGAATTACGTTCTGCTAAATGTCCAACAATCAAAAACTGACTTAAACCAACTTGTTTATTTTCCATCTGTCAAAATGTTATTCAAACTACGAAAACCCGAAACCAATCCAAACCTGTACACTTTAATGATTTCAACTTTG
>JAQFZH010001097.1:0-24209 GCA_034695485.1 Entomobrya nivalis
TACTTTCAATTATTAGCAGGGTCGCAGTGTGCTAGATAACAGGTTGTAAGTATTTGCCGCTATACATAATAATTTGATATATTTCACAAGTCCTTTTTTGATATTAGTCTTTCACAGAAAAAGATATTACTTTAATTACACAAATTTAAAGCTTTCTTAAGTATACTTGTTTATAAGCTAGTGGAATATTATACCGCAAAGAACTCTTCCATTTTTTCTTCTATGAACGCCGCGCAAACGCCGATAAAACGTGTTGTACGCAAATACGCGACTAAACATTATGGCATGTTAAATATTTGAAACTTCTTTTTTAAATCTACGTTCACCGTGTTAGAGATTTTTTATTCTCTGGGTCTCATTGAAACGAGTAAAGGGGTAAGTTGGCCTAGCTGAGCTGTTGCTGGTACTTATAACGATGAACCACAAGAAGCGTATGTATAGACGCTAAAATGTCTACCTTCACTACAAACTTTTCTCTATCTGATCCAATGCATCTTTTGGATGTTTTGGTTTGGGCTCATCTTCACCTTGAAAATCGTTAGACATTCCCTTCATACATACTACATGTATTGCATATTATACCATATCTATTCTATGAATTGCTGAGGGGGTGGAAAAAAGACTAGGGTATCTAAATCCTTAATATTATTACACAAATGATAGGGGGAAATAAAGACATGTTGATACAGCTTTTCTGCTGCTTGGATTGTTACGCTTTTTCTTCGCCGTTCTTAGTCATCTTCATTCTTCCATCTTATGTGATAATGATGACACAAGAAAAAATGTATTTAAAGCTACTGTATTGGAACTCCATCCATGTTGTATATATGTACGTTTAAACAGATGAGAAAAATTCCTTTTGAAATAAATGGAATCAACTTTAGTGCCTACCTGTTTGTTGAATCCACATTTTCAAAGCTTGTTAACAAGCTAGCATGTTACTTTGAGCGAGTTGACTTGATGCATTATACATACAAAAAAGGGTTGATAATGAGATATTCCTTTTCTTCACATCCACACGTAAAGCATCAGCATCTTCCACACAAGCAGAGAGAGAGAGTGAGAGAATGGGTGTAGTGTGTGCTCATAAATTGTTATAACCCTTTTGCGTCTTGTGCTTGTCTTGTCTATTCCACGCACCGTCTTTTCAAGTAGCGGCAACATTTTTTCTTACTCGTACAACTTTTTTTTCCGGTGAATTTGTTTACTCCATTTAGTCCGTTTGCTATATACTTACATGCAACCAATTTTCCATCAGAAAGCGGAAGGATGTAATAATGGGAATTTTCTCTCTTTAACTTCACATATGGAGAAAGTTCATATGATGCGTATTTTCATCTTATTCTAAATAAAGCTGATGGAGTCTGTGTAACTGGCGTATTTTAATACCATAACTACCTTATTATTAGATAATATTTTATTTTTAAAAGGACGTTACATGTCAATGCATATGCCATAAAATAAATAAGACAAGTCACCCATAACGGAAAATTCAAATAAGACAAGTTATAATGTAATGTACATATCACCACAAAATGGAGTAAAAATTGTTTGCTTCTCTCTTTGGTCATGTTCCACCATAAATGATCTTGATGTTTGGTGTATGTATATGACCATATAGGACGTATAGTAAACTCTAATTCAAACAGAATGTTGCAATATTTGTAGAAAAGTATAACTTTCCGGTTCTCTTAAAGTTTTGTAGGTGGAAAGAGCAGTAGACATCATACAGTATAAATGTAATGGTGTAAATGGTGCTACTGTTATATTATTGAGTTGATTGTGATTGTGAATATAAAAGGTTAACTATTCTTCCACCACCACTGCAGAATAAAGTTACTACTGTACATGTGCTGCTTATGGTGCTGCAGTAGTTGGATAACAAACTGGTGTGATGGTGGTGGCTAGAGTTGGATATTAGCATAGCATGTTTTTTATGACAGTAGCGGTTGTTGTAGTACTTTTGACTTTTCTACTTCTGGTGCTAGAGAAGGAGACGAAGAAGCAGTAAAAAGTGAACAAGAAGTGGTTTCACTGTATTCATAACACCAGACTTGTAGGAATCTAATGTACTAAAATGGGAGGAAAGACTGCCAAAATATGATACCGAGAGAGCGTATAATAATGATAAGTCAAGTAAAAGAGAGAGAAAAGCAGCGAGAAAATAAGTTTGTTGTACAAGAGGAGAATTTCTAACATCATTGTACGTACCCGCCGCCACTGCCACCAGTAGCATCAGTGCTCTCTCTCTCTCTCTCTATCTCTGAAAAAACATACATAAACGATCATCATGAACGCGCAATGCAGACTAGGAAATAATGAGGATGTACATACGAGACAAGACACACATGAAGAATGAGTTTGATATGTGATGATATCCAATTTTGAATACGAAGTAATAATACTTCCAAAAGTAAAACCAACAACCAACATAAGCCATTATGTAGCACACTTTTACTCAACAGAGCACTTGTGCTCTTTAGGCAGCAGAATAGTAGAGACTGTAAGAAAAAAGAGAGTTGTATGCAACCACTATGATACCATTTTCCCAAAAAGTGTAAAAACTAGTACATACTCCAGCCAAACTCATTTCTCTCTCTGTCTCTCTCTCCCTTTTCTTCTTCTCAATGGAAACACTTTACTACAACAAATGTTTCTTCGGTTTGTTGGAACGGCACATTAAAGTAAAAGTAGAGGTGTGCATGTAAAAATATGTGATGTAAGAAAATCGCTAATATCCTTTTCAAACTGTGTGGATTATAAATAATAATTTGCTAAGCTTCTTTTAATGAGGTGCTATTTTAAACTGAAACGACTTAACTTGGATGTAACGAATTTTAAAATAGTTTACTTGTCTTGTGAAAATGACGGTTGGAGTACAGTAGAGATACATGACACGTTATTTCTATTCATTGAGAAAACTAGAATTTCAAGTAGATGTTATTTTTGTACATTATCATTATCATATTTAATATTATGCAAGCTTGTATGTGCACACTTGTTAGGATACTTTTACTTCGATAGTGGCAGAGATGGAATAAACGAGAAAGAGCTCAGGAAAGTATTACATCGCACACCTCTACAATAACATGGATGCATGGTCTTCCATTTTACCCCAAGTGAAAACATATTATCCTCTGCTGTTACAAGCCATATCATATAGCATGCCAGACCGACCGTAACCTGTAAATGTACCTACATCGTCATCATTATTACATATAACAGTGTAAAAGCTACTATATCACTGCTCTTCTGTAAGAAACAAATAAGGCTGAGTTGGAACAAACAATAAGCATTTTCGTTTCAACGTGGTATACTCCTTACCCCATACGCTGGGACATGTATAATAATAATGCATCCATGCATGTGAAGTGAACAGCACACAAACGCCTACCTCAAGCAAGCCATATTATTCCTTTCACGGTATAAAATGCCTTAAAAGAAGGAAAAAAACTCCCCATTTTCCTTTCATTTCTATTCCTCGAAAAAAAAACCAAACTGTGTCTCGAGCTATATAAATATATTTATAATATAAATTTAATACACAAATTTACTTTTCATAAAGGCAGCTCAGAGGGAAAGCGAAGTAATGCACTTGTACTTAGTTGGTAGCAGTTTTCTTTATTGTACAATGTGTGGTTGTGCTATGTTGCTGCTATCCCATACCATACCGAGTGCAGTGTTTGGTGCCAAATGCCGCAGTAAACTTTTTTTCTTTCTTTTTCCATCTTTTGTAACTTGGTTGAGTAAAAGCACGTAGAATATTACAAAGGGATAGAGAGAATGCAAGATGTGATGGCGACTAACCTCTCATATACATATATAATGTTATACACACTCAACTCTCTGCTCTCTCTCTCTCTCTCAGTTCCACTCAACCCTACTCCACTCAAACTCTCACAATCATCATCGGCACAGTACCATGTCCCAGCCCAATGTTGAATGTGAAACAAAAACCCTAAAAACTACTTCATACACACTCGTATGGGTATATATATTTATATATATACAAAAATGAGCATTTATGTATGTATGTATATTACTATTCGGAGGAGACAACGTATTGTGTGGTTTTTGAAATGGTAGCGCACACAAAAAAATATGCACTAATGCTAAAGCAGCCCTCTTGGATGTATGGGGAAGGAAAGCAAGAAAGAAAGAAGGAAAGAAAAGAATACGGATGGGGACATTGGAGCGAGAGAGGAGAATAGAAAGGGGGAAAAGAGGCTCACAGTCTGTCTGTGTGAGAATGAGCGAGAATAAGCCAAGCAAATGGAGAAGTTTACTGGAATCTCTCTCTCATTCTAAAACACAAACTCTTGAAAAACTCCTACTCGATTTTTTAACTTTATATACTAGCTATGTATACACATATGTGTCTACCTATATAATATCTATATTGTAATGACATTCGGCTACTTGGTTAGTCTTAACTACATACGTACCCGTTTTACTTTCCTTCTAGCCACCACCATCACTTGTTCTCTTCTCCTTCTCCTGTCTATCTGCTTACTATACCTAGCCACTCTATCGCTCTAACTGCTGTTGCTGTGCTTATACCGAAAGATCTAGAGAAAATGGTAGACAGAGGGCAAGTTCGTTATCGATTTGCTTGTCCCAGGGTACGCAGAGCACATAATACCCAAACCAAAGAGAATAGACCAACAAGAGGAGGGAGTTGAGTAGTAGTAGTAAGCTAACATCATCTGTTGTACGCCTTTACTACTTATTTTGCCCTTTCACTCCATCTTTCACAACAACACACACAAAGCTACGACGCTATGCATGTACCTACACATGTATGAATGTCTAACTTATGGAAAATGTAATGTTACGTTTGTTGTAGGCACGCCTTGGTGAAATGGCGTCGCACTTTAAAAATATATATCAAGACCGAAAAAAAAATTCTCTTGTCACAATTTTTTTTCGTCTTTGCTTCTTTAAGTCAAGTACAACAAATGCCTAATGACTTTTCTCTTTCTTTATAAAAAATAATAATAAAATGTGTATAAAAGATTTGGAGATAAAAGATTCAAGTTAAAAAAGAGAGGGGATTTGGCAACAGAGTTTGTTCGGATTTGTAACTTTAATGGGACTTGCTATTTACGAAATGATGACAATGCAGAGCAAAATATACAGGCAGCTATATAAAATACAATGCAGTTAAAACCTGTAAAAAAATTCAAGCTTTCTCTTAAGTGCTCAATTGGCTAAAAGAAATGAAATTTCGTTACCATGTCATCCAGCTATTGTTGGTAGAATTGCATCAAGATTCAAATGGTAAAAAAGTGACTTGCATGTAACTATGACTCAGGCCCATGAACACATATCTTGCTGCTATTGTCATTTTATCCAGACCAGATTTGAACAGGAAAATGCTATATTTTGTTATATGATATATTTGACGAAAATAAATTCAGTTGGCCTGTTGAGTAATATGAAAATCATGAAGAAATGTGTCTAAAATTACCACTCCGTCGTAGCGATGGCAAAATTCTCAAAAATCATACATATTTTGCACGTACCACTTTGTACAGTGAGAAAAAAAGGTGCAATTTATATTGTGGAAATTGCAAACACTTTAAATTAGAAAAGTTTTAATGGTGTATTTATTGAGCAACTTGGCGTAATATTTATATCATAATTAAGTTTTTTGTACACGTACAAATTACTTAAATGTGAATTAGGTTTACCAAATTTATTTCCCCAAGAAACACAAGTAAACTATAAAAGGACGCACAAAACGCATTCAAGTAAAATGCTGAAGAGCCGGCCCAAAAGTGTTTTAGGAGTAAAAGCTGTAGTCATTACGCTTTATCTTTCTGCTGATGTTGATATTATTGAAAGTGGAATTCCATTTGAAGGTTTGTTATGTATTTTGAATGTATGTATGAACATCAGTTACACAACTACTCGTTATATTATTGCATAAAATTTATATGAGGATATTCTCCTCTTTTCGACTTCAAACTAAAAAGTTGTGCACAGAGGCACATAACACAAAATGGAAAGCAAAAGGCTGTGGGGTAGTGTGTAGTATCGTTTGTAAGTATGATGCAGTAATGGACTGCGGATGAGAGTGAAGAAAGTGAAGGAAATCTGTGTTCCTCTAATATTTGTTCTTGCGCTCTTCCGGCACCGCATTGCTCCATTACTGTCTCTTAAAGCCATCTCCTTCCAATCCAACTGGCTTTAGGCCCAAAAATATATCTACATTCTACTGCTGTTGTGCTGCTGATACTCCTCCAAACAAAGCTATACGAAGTTGTTGATATGTATAATGTATTCTTTCTTTCGGGGACAGAATATCGACTTGAGAAAGAAAAAAAATTACTTCCTCTCTTTTTCTCCTTTTGCCAAGCTCATTTTTCCATAACAATACACTTGATGGTATTACTTTTAACTCGTATCCACATCAACAGCAGTAGTAAAGCTTTTGAGATAATATGATGAAGAAAGGAAAAAAAAGTAGTAAGTGGAAATGGCAGTACCGACGGAATAGTTCTATAAAAATCCGTTATAAGTACCCAAGATATCCGTACACTTATATAAATGTAGTCGATTAGACCTTCTCAAAACGACTGAGAAAAAAATATGCCATTCTCAGAATAAACTCATAAAAAAGCCTAGTAACTTTTGAACTAATGAAGTAGCTCTTAAAATCATTGTTTTATTTGCCAATAGAAATTTTCTTCAACGGCATTCATTCATTAATTTTCTCCTTGAAAGAACCCTGTTGTTGTTACGGTAACATCAAATCGCTTATTTTTTTAAAGGGCAGTTATTTTATATACCTTGTTGTAAAATATACATTATAGGGCTTACCTCCAGCTATATTTTTTACTTGGCAAATTAATACAACGATTGGACGTAACATATAACTTACTTTACTCCAACTACCCAATAAAACGTGAGAACCTTTTATTTGAATAAACTAATATTACTACTTTCGAGGAAAACTTTTTCTTTTTATAAAAGAAGGATATTTTTGAAAGGAAAAGTGACAAGAAGTACAAAAAAATCTACGGTGTGACTGTGTAACCATTAGCATTTTTCTCTGGTATTTTTCCTATGGGATATTCACCATAAAAAGTCGTTTCTGTGTGAGTGCCTTTTACCCGCATCACACAGTACTACCATCTTGCAAAAATAATTCTTTGGGGAATCTTGCGAAAAAAAAGTTGTTGAAGCTGAGCAGAGAGCGGCGTCAGGCAAACTTATTTTTAAAGAAGGACAAGAAGAAATAAAAATGCCACTGGTGATGAGGGCGATGATGATGATAATGATAAGATGTCCTTAGTTCAATTCAAAGTGGAAAAGTCAGTTTTTTTTTCCTTCGTTCTCCTACTGCTGTGGGAAGAATGGAGGAAAGATGAGAAAAGTTACATTGTAAGATAATAATGATGACAAGTTCTCCGAAAATTAGTAGAGGCGAGAGACTCTTTCACTTTGGTTTGGTTAGTGGCAAAAGGCATGAGACCAAAGGGAAAGTGAAAAGTTAATGAATGAATGTGATAATTACTGTTATTATCGTTTTATTTTATACGGGGAAAAAACTTGGAGAATGGTTGTGGTAGAGTTGTAAGTTTACCATATTTATTGACATGGTCATCTTATTTTGAAGGATGTATTTGTAGGTTTTATTGACAAACTTGGCTAGCGTGTTCAACACGAATAAATGCTTAGCTCTTGTCAGGTAAAGGAATTTTCTTTATTGGTGTTTGATTTGACTCCCACGCAGCAGCATTCCATTTTCAGGATTGGAATGAAAAGAATTGCACACACTTGTCACTCCACTCATGTCACTCTTTCCTCATTCATTCATTCCAGCCAAGACATGTCAAAGACAGACAGAACGTAGCAAATTGTATATGTGTGTCGCATTACTTGCACTGCCAGAGTCAAAAGTAGTTGATCTCATTCCGTTTATCGTGAAAAGGAAGGAAGTTCTTCTCTCTCAAAATCCACTTCACTTTTGTAAAAACCCTGCCTGCCCACTGCTACTGCTTTTGAGAGTTATTCACTTGAAAATGGAATGATCTTCTTATTACGTACTTTTTTAAAGAGGAAAATGAGTGCAGCGAGTCTGTAAAATGTAAAATCCAATACATGTTTACAATAATGGGTAGACTTTGAAATGGATATGCTTGTCATTTTTCATAATCACTTTATCTCAATCTTCGCAGTTTTTATGACAAGCAAGTAAATAAATGTGTCCCCAAAAAGCAAAAAAGGACATGTTATGAGAGAACAGCAGTGGTATGGGCTGATCTTGTTTTAGTTTTCTGGAAATTTGCCATGGTTGCCTTAGTTTTTCATACAACAATAATCATTATTATTCATCATCCCCAATAAAATGCAAGTTTTCTCATTGGCTGTTGTTGTGTACGTGACATGGTCAGAAAAGCAAACTTTGTTACGTTAGTTGTATTCCAATGAAATTCAGTCAGGGATAAATTTACTCCCTTCCCTTCTCTCTGCATCATCTGCACTTAAGGAGCGGGCATTTTCTTCCGCCAAAGGCATTAAAATGAGTGAAACAACTCTCATCAAATTCCTGCGAGGATAAAGAAGTTTGGCAATCAGAAAGAAGGGACCTGCTAAGCTTATCTATACATGTGTATCACCACCACGAGAAAACGAAGCCAACTCATGTTGATACCTCGGTCGCAGTTTCGAGTTTACTCCTGCCACTATTTTATTGCAGATTGGTGTAAAAATGCAGAAAGTAAAACTCTTTCCCAAGTTAACTTATACGATGAACTCTTTTTACTCTTAAATTACTATGTCATGTGAAATATAAATACCGTGTCTTGCTTCTGGAAGCTGATAAGAGGAGAAAAAGGTCCTGACGTAGTGATGGTCGTAACTGCGGGGAAAAGGGAAAGGGGGATCTACTCGTATCTATTATGCTGTGCTGCGTGAGTATGAAGTAAAATAGAATGAGAGTGTGTGACGACGAGGAGAAAGCTATATCAAAAGAAAATTCTCGAAAATATCATCGTCAACAAGAACGTACCCAGCATCTACCATAAACTCGGCTTCCCGTTCTCTCTATTTATATTATATGTATGGACTGTTCCAAGAGTGGCAATCCTATTAGGCTTCCGTTCGCTCCGTTGACTTTGTTTTGGCACATTTACCAAATTTCTGTAATAGCAGACAAAAAATGTTGTGAAAACTTCCCATCTTTCTATAGCTCTTTGCTTGCATTACCACTTTACCCACAAGAAGGAGAGGGACAAGTAGTGCAATGGCACTTTACTTGTTTATGGAAACAACATCCTAACGTCTTTTCTTCTCTACACTGTATAATTTGTTGAATACCCAGGACAACAACGGGAATGTGGAACGTACATACAAAGCATGTATACTACAGAGACGAAACATATTAGTAATCTTTCTATTCAGATAGGAAACCAGCCTTGTGCCTCGTAAAACATTTTTTTACTCAAAGGGCCACAAATCCGAATCCGAGGCATACGTTTGGCTTCTTTAATTAGGGAAAGTTGAAAGCTTGTTGGTCGAACTGTACAGTCTAAACTTAGTTTTCGTTGTGCGGGATGAGAACAATAGGCCTTCCAGTGACAGCCAAACCAATGTTCCAAGACGACTTGGTAGTTGTATAGAAAACTGCATCTGTATATCTCTGTATATAGTTTTGTACATAATTATATAGTGTCTTCAACCTTCACTACCGCACCCTAAACCAGCCACAGAATTTTCCATTGGTAGAGATAATGAATTAAAAGAAAAAAGAAATAACAAAACGCAAGGATTTTCCTTTGTTTGGAGTAGGCAGAACAAGAGTTGAGAATAAGCTAGACTATCAAATTTCGTTTAAACCTCAGAAAAGAACACATGCTCACAGCTCATGAACAAATTTTTACATTCCTCTTGAGTTACATTAAGCGTCGTGGTTGTTGTTGAGATTACTATGTATACTCTTTATTTTTTAACAGAAAACTTTGCAGTTGCGGTGCCCATGAGAGAGTTTATGGTGAACGTTGTGATGATGCTCTCATGGTCATGATGAAAATACTAAGCACTGCAATTGTTATAATGAAAAAATCTGGTAAATAAGCAAACCGTTTGAAATACGACATACTTTAAAAACTTTGAATTTGGCTTGTAACTTGGATGTATATATGTTATAGAGTAAATAAAAAAGAGAAATCAAAATATCTACAAGTAAAGGAAAGCATAACATGAAAATTTGAAATGGCTACGAATGACTGGAAAAGATATAGATTTCGTGTGTATATTTACGTATTTTATAGAATACAGCTTGATTATTACAATGTTTCGGCAGTTATATAGAGAGTAGTTGTCATAGTAATCAAATCTGGTGTTGTTTTGTCAAGCCATGCGGAAAAGCAGTGAAGTGGAACAAGAGACGGGGGGAAAAGCGGTGTGAAGTGAGTGAGTGAATGCCTATAGTCGTTACAGAATTTCTAAAGAATTTCTGCCAATTATCTTCGTACTCATCACCATCACCAAAGTTATTAAGTTTACTTGTAGGACTCTCATCATCATCGTTCTAGTCATCATCCCAATCTTAAGAACAGCAACAGCTATGCCTCACAGATGAGAGCACTCATTCAGAAAATATTGTTGTGATGCTGTGTTTTGTTGTATGTTTTAAAGCCGTTTTCACTTTGCCGTGTGAAGTACTTTTCCCTTTCAAATTTTCTCCATGTCATCATCTAACATATTTTCGAGAGAAAGACCATGCTGGATTAATCAATGAAAATGGTTGTCTGACTTTGACGCAGTTGTCGGTTGACAGAGGAAAGGAAACTGCATTCTGAGAAAACTATGTGTAGCCATTCTGTGTAGACTCATTTGGTGAAAATACAACAGCAAGAAATTTTATGAGTTTACCATAAGAGACAATAGATATAGGATTCCATTTTTCTACAAAAAAGGCACCTGATCTTAATATCATCAAACTTGATGATGATGACGCTGACAATATAAGCAAAGAATTCATTTACTATAATATAAGCATACATAGTAAATACATACAGAAAAAATCCATTTTACAGACTGTAAAAACTCAACTTGTGTGTGTGTGTGCAATACCTTTGCATTTGCATGAGTTTAGGTAAAGTGTATTGTTCGACAAATGAAAGTTATGTCTTTTTGCGCCTCATCATCAACGTTCGAAATAAAAGTGAGGTAAAAAAAATCCTATACAAGCTTGAGTGATGCGACAGAACTCTAAGCATCATGTTCTCTTTTTACTGCGTTTCTTTCCCGAAAACAAAACTGAAAGAAAGCAACTAGGAGACGTAGAGAAAGAGAGGATGGGCAAAAAAAATATTCTCTTGATTCTTCGTCTATCTTGAAAAACTAATAGAGCTTTCTATCTATCTTCAAAGCACACACACACACACATACTATAAACAGTAAAATGAAAAAGAAGGAAAACATCAAAGAATTCCTCTTTCTACTTATATTCTTATGTGTCGTCTTTTCTTTGGTTGGTTTGGTTCTCCTTCAAGAGAATATAATAGGTTTTAAAAATATCTTCTAGATATTTTATGACGACATCGACGAAGAAGAAAACTTTTTATTTTATCCCTTTATAAACGACGCAATATTCACATGTGTGTATGTTATGCGTGTATTATTTTTTATATTGTTTGAATATTCTCAACTGGAAAAAAGGGGTAAAAAGTATAAAAAGAGATGAAGGTAACAGACATGTAAAAAAGACCTACTTAAATACAATCTCTTTAAGCATATTATATCAAGCTGCACAAAATACTTTATTAGAAAAATCGGTTGTGTGTCTGTCAGTCCGTTTAACGAGGCATAAATTAACTATAGTGTGCCATGCCAATAATTTAGCTTGCGCTACTTGTCTACACCTACTATTTAACAGTTTATTAAACATGTATTTTTTTGCCTGGCTTTCAGAAAAATTGTGTATAATATCTATATATTTTTCATCTCCGTTTATATTCAAGCTCACTTGCATATTATTAATTTTAATATGAAAACAGTATGCAGTACTCACATACACGCATACATATAACAACTATAAAAAGCTCTTTTAAAAAATACAAAAAAAGAAGTAGCTTCTTCACTTAAAAAGTTGCTAGTGGTACTGGCAGCCTTTAGAGGTGGTGGCAATATTGGATTGTATGATGATGATGGTACTAGGGTAGTATATGTTTTGTATACATGCTACATATTTATATGTGTATAAAATGAGTTCGGAAACTCCCTTGTCATTTTCTCCAATTTCATACTTTCCTTCTCTTTGGATCTGACTCTCCCTCGTTTTCTTGAGAAAAGAAAGAGAGAATACTTAATATGGGAATACTCAAGCAAGTGAAAGAGAAATCCGTATCTTTATTTTTCTCTCTGATGATGTGAAATGCTGGTTGGTTTCGCTTTCGAAGAACAGAATCATAAGAATATATAGCATTTCACTCGCTCTCTCACACACAACCAACACTCGTAGACTTGGCTTTGGTACAATACCATCTTATATGACATGATGGTGGTCTCTGGCGTCAATAGAATACAAGACAGAAAGAGAGAGAGAGAAAACACCGCACTCCCACCACCACCAGTAGAAGTACCGAAAACCCTCACCATCCAACATCGTGATCATGATCATCATATCATCCTCCCACCAGCATTTCTATTATGCCTTTACTTCACAGATCCAATATCCACCTAACTTGTTCTCTGTCTCTCTGCCTTTGCTAAGACCAAAAGACCAATACCAATATCCATTTTACCAAAGTCGCCTCTTGCTCATTTCCTCAAACAATTTTCTTTTTATTTCTCATGACTATCCTCATCATCATTGTCTCAGTCAACTTTACTTACTTTATACAAAAGTTAGTAAACTACTACTTCTTCTCATACGACTCCATTATTAGTTTTTTTTTGCTTTCGAAACTCATCAAGATGTTGATCATGACGATGATGATGACGAGGAGCGTCAAGGCCCACTTCCACCACCATCCATTTATGCAGTATTACCATTATCATTGTTATAGGTTTTCTCTCTGTTCTCCTCTCTCTCTCTCTCTTTCACCATCTCCTTTTCTTTGGAAGTGACAAATGTTCTTTCTTCTGGAAACATACATTATACATCATTATTCTGTAGTCAGGGATCTTATCAGGAAGCCTTGTAAAATTACCTTTTTCTGGTCATTCCGCAACACTACTTATAGGCTTGCATTACATATGTATGTTTTGATTTGTTTAGACTGATACACTTTTTTCTCAATGCAGAAAGCATGAATGTATGCAAGTATACGAAAAGTCGTTGCAAGTCCTTGGTTTTGATACAGCCAAGATGCACATATAACGAAAAATGGAGAAGAGTAATAAATGAAATTACGTCGACTCTGTTTATGTTTCTGGCTTTGTTTCCAAAGGACCATATCGTCTTGTTCTTCCAGGTCGTTTTCTTCATCAATACATAACACAAAATATCTGTATACAGCCCGTCTCTAATGGCATCATGTACTCTAATATTATTCTCCTTCTTTCAATGCCAAGCCAATCCTTTTTCATGGAACAAAATAGTCAAACTTTTTCTACAGCTTTCTCCAAAAAAATGTGATCATGGTAATGATACTGGCTGGGGTATAGGTATATAAATGTATGCGGCATAGATACATAAGAACTAAACTCAAGTACGACATGAAAACCCAACAACACAATCAATATATTGGTTTTGGGTATCTCTGAAAAAAATCCTGTACATCGGTATAAGGATAGACACAGGGAAAAGGGTTTCCAATTCCCATGACATATATTTTTTCTCTACGTGGGTTTGAGTAAGCATTTCGAATGTGTTCTTGTGTTTGTGTTGGTCATGGAATATTATCCGAGACAAGACAGTGACATGTGAGATTTTTTGTACTTATCTTGTACAAATTTTGACACATTTTGGGGAAAGCTATAAAAACCAAGTATACAGTAAACGGAGAGCTCTCTGTACTAACTTACTTGTTGTTGTGGTATTTTACCCAAAGCACATTATCTTGAAGTGGTAGCCACATGTGTGATAGTCACCAACAAACCAAAATTCTTTCCACCATTGACTTCACTTTTTATTATTGCCTCTCCAACATTTTTAGACAGAAAGGATGAAGAGTTGGTAGTGGTAGAGGATATTTTTTGTGGTAATATGTATTCAAAACCCATCCCTTTCTCTCCAACAAGCGTAACATCTCAGCTTAGAGAAGCTGAAAGGCTGAGGTTTCCTTTGTATTTTTTTGTATTTCTTGGCTACCCAACTTTTTATGATGTTTCAACGAACCCCTTTTTGAAGAGAGAAAATAAGCACGTCCGTTTTTTAAAAAGGAGAAAGTCTAGTGGAATATGTAATAGTATTTGAAAAAATATACACGAAGGTATGTGATGTAGCTTTTAGTTTTCAAAGACAGAGAGAAAAGGTTGTATGTTATTATTATTTTGTGATTTCAACAGAAGACGACATCACACAACTTGTAAGGAATTTTAAGTGGGAGCATCATCAGAAGAATCGTTTTGTTTCTTTGGAATCCCCATCTGCTCTATGTACTAGGTTATAATCACTGTATATACCTTGTGTTCATATTATACATTTGACAAGAAAAGCCATTCCACTCTCCTTGTTATAAATGTACCACACGTGTGTATACATTTTTTGGAGTAGTGATCGCGATAATACTTTGTATAACAAGATGTTGCACTGTGAGAGAAATTCCTCTGAAAATTTCTGTACATGAAAATATGCATAGGTAATAATGATTTTTCGCTTGAGCGTATGTTTAATTTCTTGTTAGCATTCTTCGCACAAGGTAGCAAACACAGTCTTATTTACTTTTACGATGCGGTTTTCTTGAAACAGGTGTTTTTGTCGTTTTTTCTTAGAATGGTCGTCGTCAACCACTTTACCAAATTAATTGAGTGGTACGTAAAAACCTGCAAGCCGTCGTGGCACCTATTTTCTACATACAAAATTATACATATCATTCAACTATGGTTCCATGTACATAATCTATACTATTTTGAAACTGCGTTACTATGGTAACGTTAAAAGTAGACATTATATTTTTGCAATATTTCATGTTTATATTTGTTGTGCACATCGTATGTACTCACAGCCAGTATGTGGCCAGCAAAACCATGATCATCATCCGAGCTGATATATTTATGAAGTAATTTAGATAAATGGGATGCATGCATAAATTTTTAGGTTGAGAGGTATTTATGGCAGAAACTATCCTGTACGTATCCATAATAATTTGCAAATACACGTTTTTTTTTCTTCTAAAAAACAACTTTATCTATCTATCTTATTGGTATGCATAAAATTAGTAGAGATACGAGTTTTTAGACCGTTCATTTTTTTTCGGGAATATCACATGAATCATCGTTTGCTATCGTATTGCACTACTACTCTCAAGCATACTTTCGTTTTTAGCTCTATCAGTCATCAGAACACCATAACATTTATAACGGGCAATGTGGGTTCTCTCCCAGAATAATTATTATGATGGGCCTGGTGAGAAGATAAAGACTCTATTTTCGTATCACTTGACTTTTGCACTATCTACATATGTGCTTGGTTGGCTCTCTCCTAAAACTCTACGACACTAGCTGACTGCTTGTGCTCATCCGGCCGGTTGATCTTTTTGTATCATGAAAGTGACAAGAGTAAAAAAGGGCCAAAAAGTGAGATAATGTCTCTATAACGATCCATTCATACACAACGCTTCCATCACATCTGTAGCATTTCTCACAAGTTTACTTCATGTCTCACACTAATAATAACATTGCGCAAATAACTGTTACTTAACATTTTACTGCCTTCTAATAACTTGTAAAAATATACAAATGGCAACGTCCACCAGTACCACTATTATTGGATGACTCGATTTTAACTCTGACCTTTTTCATTGCTTTATGTCCTTCCTATTATAAAAATAACAGAAGACATCATAAAAAAGATACCCACTCTTTATTATTGTAATGGTGTATTATCTGGAATTGAGTGACTCAAGTTGGTACACAACAAAAGCAAAAAAGGGTTGTTTTTGTGAAGGTTATCCGATTTTCATAAGTACAAAAAAATGATATGAGAGATGAGAGTTTTGACCATATTTTCTATATTTTGGATTGTTGTGGTATACCTACTCAAAACTGGATTTTCTTGAATTGGCAGCATGCAATATAATTTTGTCTTGAGTAATACTTCCAACGGCAACAACGGTGATCATTGAAAGATTTTGTTGTTGGGGTCCCTGTTTTTCTGGTAACTACATCAAATTGTGTGGATGAAATGCATAATGCGTCGTCCTTTCCCGAGAAATAAATGCTGCTGATACTCTACCTATGCGTTTGTGCGACAGTCTTTAAGTCTCCTTATTCTTTCCATTATTACTTACACACACTTTGCTCGTTTTAAATGACATGTTTCCCTATTAAATCCTCCAGCATAAGAGTGTTACCAACAAGTAAGCCAGGAATCGGGAAACAGTTGTCACACTACCGCTATAACATTGCTACACGACACGTATGCCAATGGCATGGAAGGAATTCTATGACTTTTCATAAGCAAAATATGGGAATTGAAATGGCAGCAAGAGTTTTTCTTTTGAGAGAGTGAAAGAGAGACAGACGCTTCCAATTTCTCTTTCAAACATAGTTGGTCGGGTACCGTAAATGGTGGGGTATGTTGGTATGTACTATTGGGGTATCACAATACAATGCATAAGTACATATATACATAGATATATATATATATATTATAACACTACAATGAAAGAATACAGAGAGCACATCATCATCGTCGTCAACTGTGCCTGAAACGCATTTTACTGCGCTGAAATTTCCTAGTGCTCTTGGGTTATTCGTAGTAAATATGTACGGACATTTATGAAGCACTGAAAAACCTCACACTGTCTCGATCTACTACTGCTGCATTATATTATGATACCGTCCGGTGGTGGGTTTGCTTTCAGGCAATTTCTGCAGTCCTCTCTTCATCTTCTTTGATAAAAAAAACTAGCACCGCTGTAGCTATTACAGCTTTTTCTACTAGCTTCCTTCCACACCACATCCATCCAGTAGCCATCCATCTATCTAAATACAGAAGCAACCGTTAAGAGCCCGTATGGCGATTTTATAAGGGAAAGAAAATTTCCCCTTCTATGTACAATACTTATCGTTAGTATATTTTATAACATGTTCATACATAATGTGTGCACTGGTATGGTCTGCTCAGTTATGCTCTGGCCTGCCTGAATATACAAGAATAACAGTAATAATACGAGAAAGAACACTACCATAAATGAAATGAAAAAGGGAACGCTTTTTACTCACATTTTTTTTGGCTAGACGAAGTCAAATCAGCCAGCAAGCGTAACAGCGAGAGAATTTTGCTGAGAAAAAACCGTAAAAGCTTTTTTTGTAAAGTTGGAAGTAGGAGGCAGGCAACTGTTAAAATATTTGTATTTTTTCAACTAGTATATATACGGCATCATCATGATAATCATATCCGTTTGTTCATTTTATATTATCTATATACATGTATTTATACTTACATAGATATGCATACAAGGTACATGTAAAAAATACAGGACAATTGTATACAGAAATCTACAATCTAAGTTATATTATGTGAGTTGACGCATGCTTTTACTGCTACCAAAGTATCGGCGTCGATAGACATAAGCTTCATTAATAATGTAGAAATATCATGTATAAAATTATGATATAAACTAATATAGAGTATTAAATATAACATAACTTCCATGTATCAACACATCTTTGGAAAAAGCGACAAGACTAACTTTGCAACTTTCGGTGTTGATAGTCTGTTCGCTTTATTTTTGCCTGTGGCCTGTAGTGAAGTATCATTTTTACTTTCTGGTGATCTTTAAATTCATTGTTACATGGGAAAGTTAGCAGCGGACAAGAGAGCCGTAACATAAAAAAAGAGAGAAAAGTACAGGCGTCGTAACATCGTAAAAGTATATTACGCTAATACTGTACGGTTTTATGGGGTTTTAAAAACACGCATAACACAAGAAATTAACAATACTACGTAGTAAATGAGTTTAAAGACCCATCACATTTTTAAATATTGGGTTTAAAAAACTGTATACACGTATGCATGCATATTATAGTGCTACTTGTACGCAGACGAGATAAAAAAAGGACATAAATTTTACAAAGATCACCTTCTCCTTGTCCTTTAGCTATATAGGAATATATACGTATGTACATCAAGCTATTAGACACAAGACATGGCGTGTGAACTTAACTGCTGTGCGGTGGCTGAAACGGTGATAACTTGACTAGAAGGCAAAAGATAAACTAACTGACAGTAAGTGAGAGGAGATGTAGATGTCGAAAAAAAAAATTGGAGAAGCAATTCCATGAAACAGGAAATTGCAGAGGCAATTTTCCAGTTTGATGGAAGGAGCGTAATAATAATACTAATAATAACGAATGGTTTGGCTTATTGGATGCGGGATATTACATTACGTATTATTCAACTGCTGTAAGAAACCTCCACCACTTTTACTCATTTTTAATGTTGTATTTCAAAGAAACCTTAAATGGGATTTGTAGGTCTTTAAAACCTTTAGCGGTGGTTGATAAAGAAAGTAAGGAAGATGTTACAACTCATCGGTTAACTGAAACTGAAAATTAGAAAACGAGTCCTCGGTTGCTTCATCATTGAGAAATTTACACTTTTGTGTTTTGCTGTTGTTGTTGGTAATACGATCCCGGGTTCTCTTCTCCCTGTTTATCTACCGTCACTGTCCTCACTCTCTCCGATAACAATAACAACACTACAATACCATCACATCGGCAACAAGGGATTCCGCCCTGCTTTGATTTCCAAAGTATATTATTTAAGAGCAAGTTCTCATATTGCGTTGCCTACTTCTAGCAAGGTGGTAGTAGCGATGGTGTTGGTGTAGTTGACAGATTCAATACATCATCCTCTCCCTCAAACCATCAGCAAAATGAAAGGAGAACAAGAAAAAAGGGCGACAACCTACTAGCATCAAAGTAATTTTCCTTCTGGGCAGCAAAACTTAGCGGTGTATGTATATTTGAATAGCTTGTGTATGGATTTGTCTACTAACTACTCCACTCCATCAATATCAACAAGCTTAAGGACTAGAGAGTGAAAATGAAATAAACAAGGCAAGAGTATCGTTTGTAGTAAAACTTACTTGTTTGCTTTTTTATTTCTACAATGGTTCTACTTCCACTCCGACCACCTCATCCAACCCGTCTACCACCACAAAAACTACTGTGATGTGGGGCTGGTACAAAAAACAGACACCATTGAGAGGATATTATACCTATACTACCATATTAACTGGATATTATGATAAAACAAGAACAAATAATAACATTAATACGATTTGTAGGAGAGCGGCGAGAGAGAGACAAGCATTATGGCTGTTATTATTATTTGTGTCTTCTCGGTTTATCATTTTTGATATCCATCCAGATCAAATTTTCTGTCGTGGTCTTCTCGAAATGTAAAGAGAGTCGAGTGGAGAAAGAGAGAGCACCAGCAGTAGTTGATGCTATTAGTAAAGCTTACAAATGAAAAGTCTATTACAACAGCCCACATAACATACATAAATATTAATATGGTATGTTGTAAGGAAGAAGAAGAAGAAGAGAGAGAGAGAGGCAAACTGAAAATTTGTAGTAGGCCAAATGATCCATGTCGTAGTTTTTTTATCAGAGTAATATTTAATATATCATACCATACGACACCAGGATTCGCTTACAATAATTCGCATTGGATATTTGAGGATACTTGCTTGCTAATTTTTTTTATAAACATGAACACACATAGAAAAGATAGGTGTATATGATGTAGAAATACTGTTGTTGATGTTATTGAAATAGTGATATTATGTTTTATACATTTATGAATAGTGAGAGAGAGGTAGAGGGATGAAATCAGGATGTTGATGGCTTGTCTTGAAAATGGATTTGTTGACATTTTACTTTAGTTGTTTGCGTCCCTGAGAGTGAGTGAGTGCGAGAGAGAGAGAGACGTCTTTCCCTGAGTGCTTCTTTGCTAGTGGTATCTGGTATGTTTGTTGTTCGAAAAAAGGAAGGAAGAAGCAGATAGTGAGCGCGCGCGAGAGAGAGAGATTGAATTGTAAAAGGGGATAGGAGAGAAATAAGCAAAAAAGTATATAAACTTTTGTAATCGAAGTACACAGACAACACGCCAGTTTCTGTTATTCAGGTCTCGGATACACAAGTACTAGATAGATGGATGTGTAGAATTCTGTAAGAAAATGTATGTTGATATGATGTTAAGTTGAATTCAATAAATTTGATGAAAACTGAGTGAAAAGAAGGACAAGACGATTATCCATCACTTTATTGCTTTGAGGTAGTAGTTTCGCCATACTTTTTTTTTCTAAAAAAAAGTTCATGTGTGTGTCTTTCTGTGAGTGAGTGAGTGGGTTGAAGTTGAAGCAACTTTCCGGTAGAAAGTCACGTATTCTCTTTGTCTACACTTTTCCTTAGTCTTTCAAACTGTCTGTCTCTCTATAATGTGTGCATAATGAACAAATTTTAGAACAAATAAATGCCTCAAAAATCCTCCAGCGCTTTAGATCCTCCAGTTAAGCTTCCTCTAAAAAATACATTCCTCTCTGTTGAATAAAATTAAAGGCTTACCTTTCCCCTTATCTCATCTTCTTTTCTTCATAGCAACATCTTTTTTTTTGCAAAGAGAAAAGAAGCGCTACACAGAAAATAAATAATAATTACATGTTGTGGTTTTAATGCAGGCATACAGCTTATACTTAAATACATACCCATTTATACTTAAATATATCCGGCTTCTAAAAACTTGTTGTACAGTATTCGAAAAATTTCTGCCGGGTTGTGCTTAATAACATAGATACATACATATTTGTAGTTACTCTCCTTCTTCGTATTATTCTGAAAGCTTTTCCTTTTAACTGTACGATGCACGAGCAGCATGATATCTTCTTGGGGAATACATACAAAAGCGTTTCTAGCAAAATACATCTTTTCACTTTCATGTGTGTATGTACATGCCTATCTGTTTTATGCTGACATGCTCAACTTTCAATTTTCGCAGAGTATTCACGTCGTTTAATATAATTGAGCTGTATATACCTACTAGACTAGTATGTGTACAATATGCTTCATATTATGTAAGTGTATAACGATGCAACCATTAACTTAACGCTTGTCGTACAGTGAGTAGCAACAGAAAATGAATTGAAGCGTGTCTATAGGAGACAAATATAATTGAATTGAAAAGTATATAAAAGGAGATGGAAAAACGTAGGTGGTGCTGGCGGCAGTAGCTTCGTCTTCATCATCAGCACCACTAAAAAGCGAAAGATT
Source organism: Entomobrya nivalis (assembly GCA_034695485.1). Lineage (NCBI taxonomy): Eukaryota > Metazoa > Arthropoda > Collembola > Entomobryomorpha > Entomobryidae > Entomobrya > Entomobrya nivalis. The sequence continues at coordinate 21,400 of JAQFZH010001097.1, forward strand.
GCAAAACGGAGAAAGATGATGGGATGATGATGATAATCATGCGAGAAGTTGTACCAACCGAAAATCATCATCGTCATATTCTGAGGATCGAGATATTTGTTCCGTTTTTTTCTTCACTTTTTGTGACTGACTATCTCATTTGAGCTAACCTGATGCTTTACGTATGATCTTTTGTATATGAATTATAAGAATTGGTACAACAAGACGGAAATTGTATGCATGTATGCAGTTCATAGTAAATTATGCGAATACATCGTGCTGCCACATAATACCACCGTGTCGTTAGAAAAGTCGCATAACACCGCCGCAAGTTTTCTCGTTTAAAGATTTTTAGATTTGATCAAGAGCAAACCAACCAAAGTCATTTTTCATTGTTTGAGGAGCCTTGTGTGTGGTAGCGCTTTTATGTATTTTCTGGCTTGTCTCCTTATTCTCCTACATATCATCATATCTGCCTCGTTTAATATTATTATATGTAATTTTTATCTGAGAAATCTATCTTTCTCGTCGCGGTACGAAATATGAACTGAACAAAAAATTCGAACGTTTTCGTATCTGACTACTTAATTGATTCTAATTTTGAACGAAGAGTTAAGTAGGAGGCCTGGTCTGCTGAGTCGAAAAGTATCATAGGCGATTTGTCTATCCGACTGTTCTTGTGCTATGACTTGACTGATTTTTAACCTTTAATACTGTATTTTATGTTAAAGGAAACCTTAAACAGACTTGCAAGTTGCGGAGGAAAAAAAATGTTACCAGAGACTACTTTCATGAATAAAAATGCTATTAGATATATTTTCAACACGAGTTGGTATGGTTGTTGGTGGTGGTGGGAGTGGAATGCCATAAAAATTTCTGCGATCATTTTTATGCGTTGTTTGAGAACATGTAAAACTTGATTGGAGAATGTGACTGGTGAGCACACGCACACAAGTAATGTTATCATGCTTTCGTTACACACAGAGGAGGAAATAGATTTCTTGGGTAAACAAGCAAATAAAATGATGAGATTTTTGATTCGCAAAAGAAAATTTAAATGTGCAAAGGGAGGATGAAGATGATATTTCTTTGTCGTTTTCTTGGATCTTACATAAACGCTTGAGTATAATCACTCGAGAAATGTTTGAGGAAAGCGAGAGTGAGAGAAACAAGATGATATTATAAAGAAGCCACATAATAAAATATTATCATTTTCATCTTTGATCTGTTGTCGTGAAAACGTTACTCTATCATTCGTTCACATAATGTGTTTGATACAAAATCTCTCTCAGAGTCGCTGGCTTCTTTACAAATTGAAATCCTCGATGCACTCTCGAATATCAAAAATATTCAAGCGAAATTGAAATAAAACGCATGTCAACTCAAGTCAAGTCAACTCAGCCAATTATACAAAAACAACTGTTTTGTGTGTGCTTACATTATAGGATGATCATGATCATGATGAAGAGATGTACTTGTGCCATAATAACAAGCTATAAAATGACAAAATTAAGGTAGTCATCTCATCTGTCTCTCTCACCCACACCGCGATTTTTTGGCTTTTGACTAAACAGTTATCATTGTCAAGTATGCAACGGATTAAATGACGAGAGAACATAAAGTTATGCTGCTGAGAGGAATGTTGTTGAGTTGAGAAGATACTCAATAGCATGTAATACGTATCCTTCCGTCACGTCAGGCTTCATTATCTTCAAAAACAACAACGGTAAATGAAATTGATCGTGATTGTGAATTGTAGATGATATATTAGCTTAAGATGAACTTTGTTGGTTAAAGCAAATAATATTATTTGCGTGCATTTCGCATTCACTGGAGATTCTTTCTTTTATGTTTGTACTCTCACTTTCATACTCAGTCAACCCACAAACCAAACAAGCAAACAGGAAAACTATCATAGCAATAATGCAATGATAACTCGATAAATCTGCAAAAGTAAAGTAGAAAGTTAAATAATGAAATGTGTCATTATGGTCGCATAGCCTGCAGTAATTGTGGTATGGTGGTAGTTACGATTTACATTTAATATTTATCGTCAATTTTCCGAAAATGAAAGTTATGACATGCCGTGTGTTTATATGTTAACTGTTGTTTTGTTATACAGGTGGTAGTGGTTTTTAGAGATGCTGTGATATGAGATCACGTATCATTAAACTTTAAATGGATAATTTCGCCAAAGTTTCGTCGTACTTGCACCTTTCTTCCTTCTGAAAAGAAAGAAAGTTCACTGTATTTTAACGCGTAAAAGCATAAAACTTTTTGAGTGTCAAGAAAACCAATCTGTTTTATTTTTTGAGTAAGTGTTCCTCTGTCTTTAGTCTTTAGTGAGGGTGATGATGCTGATGGAGACAAATGGCAATAAAGTATGTATGTATATATTTTACACCCTAATATATATGTTATTAGTATTACGTATTACACATTATATACTGTAAAGCAGTAAGATTGGTTTTAGCATCATAAAACCACAAATAAATTTATTTTTATGATGATAGAAACGACAAGAATAAAAAAGGCAATTGTTGGTGATGGTGGAGTGGAGGTGATAAGCAATTTAGTTGAAGGTTGCAAGCAAACGGTAGCTCACAAAGGAATCAAAGATATATTTTTTGAAAAAGCGTTTTTTTTTCAAACATACAACTCACTCACACAACCAACGACGATGATTGATAGCAATGATATGTTACAATTAATAGCGTAGAACAAGTAAACCGTATAAGACAAAAAAATCTTTGACACATCTCTCCATCTGTCTCGCTTTTATCGTCATGTCTTTCTCCTCATTTCACTGCGACTGCACTGTAAACTTACTT
>JAQFZH010001098.1:0-24208 GCA_034695485.1 Entomobrya nivalis
GATTAATTGTTTATAATTTTCATTTTTTATAATTAATTGTGTATAATTTTCATTTTTTATAATTATTTGTTATAATTTTATTTTTGTTTTTGTATAATTAATTGTTTTGTAATTTTTTTAAAACTATTTGTCATTTCATATATTTTTTATAATTAATTGTTTGATAAATTTTTTATTGTTAATTTAAAAAAAAATGTTTTATAAATTTTTTGTTGTTAATTAAAAAAAATTGTTATTTATGTATATTTTTTATAATTAATTGTTCATAATTTTCTTTCCAATATATTTTTTATAATTTGTAATTGTTTTTATTATTTTTAGATTTATTTAGTTGTATTATTGATTAACCTGTAATAAGAGTGAACTTAAATATTTATCAAAAAAAAGTTAATTAGTATTGACGAAAGCTTGTCCTTTATCAGAATATCTTTTAAGAAATGGTGTACTTGTGCGTAAATAATTATAAATATCCAGCGACATTGTGCTTAATTAATTCCACTGGAAATATTGGATTTTCAGAAGAAGATTTACACATATCCAACACTAAAAAAGTAAACTTTTTTTGCTTGGCTAGGTAGCAATTCCAACAGATAAATGATAACAGCGCACGTAGCACTCTTAAAAAGCCTACTAAAATAGTTCCGAATTCCGATCACTCTCATGTAGCATGAGCATCAGACCCGAATACATTCATGTCTTCAATCGAGATAAACCAAGAAAATATGCAAATGGCGCATTAGCCATGACGAGAAGGCAAGTTTATTTTTCCATGCACACCAACATATTTTCCCAATGGACTCTCTATTATCAAAATGGGATGGCTTATCGATCATTTAGTTAGACGGCTGTTTTATAGTTTAATGATCCCCGGAATCTAAAATGCTGCTCAAGGAGTCTCTATGTTTATTTATTCATTCGGAATGCAAGTCTACCTTGTCGCGTGGCAATTCAAAATGATGTGAGTCTACATTAGTAGGGATTCGTAAATAATAGTTAGTTAGTTAATTTTGTTGAGGTCATTCATTACACATTACCTTGCAGTCTGTTCGAATGAAAAGTTGGTTTGTGTGAAGAAGTCCGACGAATTAGAATGAAAGCACTGCTGACAGGCCTGCTTTACTCTATTGACGTTTACATACCATCTGTGTTGGAGAGTACGAAGCGGGAGAACACGGCCAGCAAACCCGCATGAAACATCACAGCACCCTAAGGCTTAACATTTCAGCATCCCATGTCAACTTTGTTTTAAATTACTCCAGTGACCCCACAGCGCTATAATTATCGAAATTTAAAGGTCAAGGGTCAAAAATAAAAAATATGCCAGAATGATGGAAAATATTACTTCTAGGTTTTAAACAACGCTGATTAAGGCAAAAATGATTTCATGACCCCACTTAAAGCCCCAAGGTCAAAGGTCAAGTAATCAAAATCAAAAAATTGGTTAAGTTAAGAAATTTGGTCAAGTTGAGAAATTTGGTCAAGTTGAGAAATTTGGTCAAGTTGGGAAAAATGGCCAAGTTGAGAAATTTGGTCAAGTTGAAAAAAATGGCCAAGTTGAGAAATTTGGTGAAGTTGGAAAATATGGTAATTACGAAATTTGGTGTGCGGGGGAAATGTCCTCTGATTGGAAACTTGGTCAAGTTTATGAAAATATGTATATCCAAACAGAATATTATGATATTTGGTCAGATATTTTAGCTACCTTCAGGTCGACCTTTGGACTAACCTTTGCACGTTGGGAAACCTGCTCTGTGTAAGCTTCAATTATTCATGCACTATAATTTGTTTATTTTTGATAACTCGAAACTAATTTCCGGTGAACTTTGACCGAGTATTATTTCAAACTTTTATTAACTTTTCTTTGTAAAAATGAGTATAAATAGAGAAGTAGTTTTCGCACCAACAATCACTCATTTTCCATTTGTCCATTGCACTGGTTCAATAACAGTCACTTCTAGTTGCCTGATATTGGTAATTTTTCCATCAGTTTTAACCACATTTGTGTTTAATTTAATGATGATGAGCCCTTGCTACGACCAGTCTTTGCAAATTGACTGCGCAAAATGCGTTCGAAACGGCTTTCTTTTTGGATCCTCCCTTGGGGGCCATGGTGAAAATGAAGTTCTGCGTGGATAAGGGGGATGACTGGACACCAATTAACTGGACTGGGCGAAAATTACAGCGCCGTATAACGTCACAGATTGTGATAATTGGACTCCTGAGCTCCCAGTTTATGACAACAGTTGGATCTTTGGTAAGTTTCTACCTTAATAAACTTGTTTAACAATAATATTTATATTGATATTGATTTTTAATTAATTATATAATTATTCTTTTATTTCATTTCAGTTTTAATTGGAATATCAACCTTGTCCTTGGCCTTGGCAATGGGAGCGTACCTATGTACAAAAATGAGAAAGCGGAGGCGGTAGGAGAGGGTGGAGCTGATCCATTTACGGGACCTACATTTTGACTAAGTTTTCAGAACAACATCCTAGTCCATTTGTAGTCAAAATAAGCTGATAATGATGAATTTTAGCTTATTGACTTTTTTAATAGAATGAATTTTTAGTAGTTCAATGTTTTAATTCGATGAATTTTTTATAGTAATGAACTTTTTTATTCTAATGAACTTTTTTATTTTAATGAATTTTCAGTAGTTACTGTTTTTATTTGATGAATTTCTAAATTTTATGAACTTTTTGATTTTTATGAATTTTAATTTGAAAGAAATTTGCGATTAAATAATACAGAACACGTAGTTTAACCAATTCACTTATTGTACTTTGATTTGATCTTATTTAAGACATGCTTACTTATTTGGTAAAATTTATCTCTGACCTTTGACCTTAAACTGGGTCACGACGTCATAAAGCTGTTTTAATTGAAATCAGCGTTGTTTAAAACCTAGAAGTAATATTTTCCATCATTCTGGCATATTTTTTATTTTTGACCCTTGACCTTTAAATTTCGATAATTATAGCGCTGTGGGGTCACTGGAGTAATTTAAAACAAAGTTGACTTGTTTTTATGCATCGCTTACATGGGATGCTGAAATGTTAAGCCTTAGGGTGCTGTGATGTTTCTTGCGGGTTTGCTGGCCGTGTTCTCCCGCTTCGTACTCTCCAACACAGATGGTATGTAAACGTCAATAGAGTCAAGCAGGCCTGACTGCTGATACACAAGTCAAAATAGCACTTTTGATGAAGTTTTAAGTCATTTTGTAAAAATGCATCTCATTTTCCCATTTCATTCAAAAATTAATTTGAGTTTGTTTAAAAAGTTGGTCGAATTAAAAGGCTGCGTTGAGCTCTTCTCTTTTAACTGGACAGCCCCTCCAATTGACGTAACAGTAAAAAACCCGCTGTACATAAGAGCGATCATAACGACAGGTTATTACGGTTAACTCTCAGGAGTTTTCTAATTTTGAGTTGTCAGCAGTCATCCTTTGGTAAGAATTAATTTTTAATTGAAATTTTGGTGTTTTGTTGAATAAGTGATGAATAAGAGTTGAATAAGTGTTAACGTGTCATTTTTCTGTTTTTTTTCAGTTTTACGGAGGTTCCTTTACAGTTGATGACTGAGGGCAAGTTCATGAGTAATTATATTTCATTGGATTCATCATCATTTCACTCTCAGGAGTTTTCTAATTTTGAGGTGTCAGCAGTCATCCTTTGGTAAGAATTAATTTTTAATTGAATTTTTGGTGTTTTGTTGAATAACTGATGAATAAGAGTTGAATAAGTGTTGAATAAGTGATGAAGTGAAGTTATTTTTTGTTTTTGTAGTTTTGTGGATTATTCTTTGCAATGGAAAGAGGCATGAATGGAGGTGATATGTCATCATCAAGAGACGTCCAAAGTTCTGTGGCTGGGTTTAGTGGTTCCATGAACAGAGCAGAAGATGTGGATGCTGATGGTGGGGTTTGGGGGGATGGTGGGGTTGTAACTCATGGTGCGGATGGCACTCATGGTGCGAATGGCGCTCATGTTTCGGATGGCGCTCATGGTGCGGTTGGTGCGGTGTGTGCTGACGGTGCGGTCTGGGCTGACGGTAGGGTTGTGGATGGTATTGGTGCGGTTGCGGCTGGCGAGGATATGGTTGGGACTGGGGAGGATATGGTTGGGGCTGGGGAGGATATGGTTGGGGCTGGCGAGGGTGCGGTTGCGGCTTGCGACGGTGGGAATCGGACTGGTGAGGCTGGGGTTGGGATTGGCGAGTATGGATATGCTGGTGTGGGAGTTCTTGGTCGTAATTGTGGAAATGGAATGGTCAAGATGTACGATGTACTGCTCCACGATAGGAATATTGAAAAATCAGATATGCTTGGATATTTGAATTTCAAGCATACCATCTTAACTGAGAAAGCGTTTGTGAAGGATAATTTTTTCAAATCTTTGAATGTTCAATTGGAGGGATTACGCCAGAAGTTTATGCAAGAAGCTGTCACCAATGGATTTGATGTTGGAGGGATTGTTCGACGTCGCAGTGGTACTGGGAATCTCGTTTTGGAGGATTTTTTGATCAGTCCTTTAGGGGAACTTAACGGATGGTTTGGAGGAATATTTCAACGTCATGATTGAAAATGTAAAAGATATTTTTTTGTATTGCGTTGGGCAAGGGAATCCGAGGCTGACCCGTGTTACGTCAAATTTGCAAAATGCCAATCAAGAGATTGCATTTTTAAATGCTAGGCTCGAGGAGTTAAGAGCTGGTGGAGGAGCTGATGTGCTGAATAGAGGTGGAGCGGATGAACCCGATAGAGACGATGATGGTGGGATGGTGGAAGAGAATCAATTAGACAATCATGGGGGTGGGGCTGGGAGTCCGGATCTTATGGAGGGAAACATTAACGGTAATAATTTGGTTCAAAGACTGATAGAAGCTGGAGACAGCTGTTGTTGAGGTTGACGTGGTTGGAGAAATAGGACATGATGATGGTAATTTCGACGGAACTGGTATGGTTCAGGGACTTATAGAAGTTGGAGACGAAGTTGTTGGTGAGGGTGACATGGTCGAGCAAAATGCTTTGAATGATGGAGACATCAACAATGGGAATGGAGTAATTATGGGTGGTAGGGTTGAGATTGCAGAAAATGATATGGATGTGGACGATATCCAAGAAGATGGTATTGATATGGATCATAGGGATCGTGATGGTATGGAATATATGGATGGGTTGGGAAACAATTCTGAAGAAGGTGAACTTTCTAATGATATGAAAGAAGGGGAAAGAAAATGTGAGAGTGAGCAGATAGTTGGATTATCGAATGTTAAAAAAACATTAAGAGAAGAAGCTAGCGTACAAGCCGTCATGGAACGCCTCCCTGAATTCCAGAGTGTTGGAAGAGCAGGTGATATAGAGTTCCACAGAACAACCACAACGCAAAAAAAGAAGTTACGTGAGGCTAAACTGTCTTCGATGCAAAATTCATTTTCCAACACAAAAGCACTACGATGCTCACGAGTATAATTTTCAGTAAGTTGTACAAACTCGTAATATAAATAATTTTTTTATCCATTATAATTTTTTATATATTATCCATTTATAGCATGCTTGCGGCAAAGACAATATCCAAGCCAAAAAAGAAAGTGAAGGCAATTACCCTTCGCCGACGAATTGAAGAACAAGCATCCGAATCTCTGGAGGTTCCGTTACGTAAGTCACGGATATCAAGACGACCAGTGAACAATGCTCAAGAATCCTCTGCTGACTGGATGATTGACCATAACGGGATGATGGAACCTATAGACCATGAGATTGAAGTTGGCTATGCAGCCGGATCCAGTACTGGATCTCTTGATGATGGGGACAATATCGGCAGCCAATTGGGTGGGTACTATGATGGAGCTGCTGAGGACGAAAATGATGAAACCTCTCAGGATGAGGGGTATGGGATGACGCCTCTTCGACTAGATGGTGGGGAGGGGGGGACGAAGAGCAGCAGGACAATGGAGGCGACTATCAACCCCGGCGTTATTCAACCAGATTTGCCGATCGTCCCGAAAGACTTTGCGCAACTGCTACCACTGTCGTTAATCAGAAGCAAAAAAGGTAATTTTTTAACATTATCTTAGTGGTATGGAAGATATGATAAAAAGATAAGAACATGCTATAATATTTTTACTTTTCATATTAGGAATGGTACTCCTGCTGCCAAAAAAGGATGCCAAGTAAAGGCAGTTTCGAGGAATGAAGGCGATTTGGCTACAATTGGTAGGTTTATTAATATTGTTTTGTAAATTATCTGTAAAGTTTTTTATAAAAAAATCTGTCTTTGTTTGCTTTATTAGGTCAACCTTTGACACAGGCGCAACGAATGGAACCAGATCAGGTATCCATTGACATGGCAAAGATTGGGTTAGGGATTAAGCAAGAGGGATTGGTTGATTGATATTATTATATTATTTCAATGTAATAAAATATTATTTCAAGCATTAAAATTTTTTTTGTTACTTTTGCGCCTCGTACTTAATAAGTGTAGCAGTAGCATATCATATCACAGTAATGACAACTTACGCATACATACATACATGATGAAAGACATGAAGCAAGCTCTACGAAAAACTCTCCTCATGAGTACACAATATAACGACTTTGATGATAAATTATTATGCATACAGAATCGACATGATGACTTGTACTTGAAAGGAAAATACAGCAATGCACGCTAAGGGCTCATACATCTCTCCTCCATGAATGATATCAAAGGATATTTGTTTTGTTAGGTATGTACATATGAATTCAATATATATATTGATGTTGTTTCGGTATTAATCGGTTGAATTATGAGCAAAAATCACATTATGATGTTCAATTTTTATTTATATGAGATGACTTGTTGATAACTTACTCAAAAATCGTTATCAATCTCCATTTCCATCACACAGGGTTCGTTGAAATTCTTCATACCTTCTATCATCATGTACATCAGCTTTGCTGGAGAAGGAAATGCGGCATACCAGCACGCAGATCATTCTAGACTTAAAATCTTGAGAAAATCTTATATGTGTTGTTTGCTTATGGTACCCTAATATACAAATGTAGGTAAACTGACGATGATCATGATGATAATGGAAAGTTGTCGATCTCTCCGTGAACACACAACTACAAGGTCAAGATTAACGAGACAACTTTTTTTCCTTTTCTTATTTATCTTGTCCTCAAAATTTGTTATATGGTCATATGACTTGTCTTGAATTTGTTTGTTCAAAGCTTTAACATGCACAGATTATATGGTGTATCTTCTAATTCAACTAACCCGTTTCTCTACATAAATTCAGGGGACTTTGGTGTAGACAGAGAGAGTGCCAAAATTGGTCAAGTCAAACGTCACGATGATTATATTTGTGCGGAACTTGGAAAAATGGGTGCAAAGGGCAAATATAATATTTGTTTTGGTGGGGTAAGGCAATTTTCATGCTGCGTCTGTAAATGGACGGTTTAGACGTGGTAACGCTACTGCAAATTTAAGAAACTGGGAGGGACATGCGGGTTTACTGGTAATAGAGAAAGGCAAGGACTGGGTGTACTATGATGGTCAGTTATATGTGGGAGATACAAACATCATAATTCTTAGTTTTTCAACTTATTTCTTGCTTTTTAAACTTATTTCTATGGATTAATTCATTCGTTTGATCGCTAAATGTAACTTAATTTTACATAATAGTAATTCGTACGAAAAATTGTTACATAATAATTTGAATTTTCTTGATCATCATAAAAACCTCAGTTTTAGCTAGCTGCGGTGTAGATAAATAAATGTTATATGGCACTATATACGGTAAACGATTAAATTTTTGTTCTTGTCAAGTCTATTTAGCATTTAATTTTTAGTAATCCAAACGATTTTTTTAAGAAAAATATTTTTTTGCATTTGATTGCTTTTAGCCAAATACTGTTTACATAGAAATTCAAATTCTTGACAGATGACAGATATTTTTATGGTACATCTTATGATTTGTATTGCCTTAATGTATTCGATAATTTATGAATAAAAATCCTTTGTGTGCATTTATGCATCTTTTATAAATATGCACATATGTGTCAATATACATTTATACTTGACTTAAGATTGGCTTGCCGATATATATAAAAGTTAATTTCTCAAATTGTTATAGAAGTTAATAACGTAAAAACTGTTAACGTAAATTTTTCTCGATGATTTTTTTAGATATGAGGGATTGGTATGCTTTTTCTGTTAGTCGTGTCATTATAGTAGTGTCATTACATATTTTATCATTGGAGTCAAATGAGTATACCATATCAAGAGGTCAATCGCTAGTCATTTTAAGCCAAATCGGTTTAACGGTAAAGGAGTAACGGTCAAGTGACGGTTGCATGCATTTTAAATGGGCGATTTTTTTATTACACCAATCGATAGATAAACGTATTGTGATCAAACTTTGTCAAGACACCATGGTCATAAACTCAACATTTGAGGAGTAACGGTTAATTGACGGTTTTGACGGTTACATGCATTTTAAATGGGCGGTTTTTTATTGCACCAAACGATAGATAAACGTATTGTGATCAACCATTGTCAAGACACCATGGTCTTAAACGCAATAGTTGTGGAGTAACGGTCATTTAACGGCTACATGGGTTACAGATGTCGATATCAGACATGTCATGATTTGTCAGTTGTCATCATTCAGATTTATCTACCTGTTTTCTTCGTGTCTTGACACGACTTGTTAAGAAGTGCTTTAGTACTTCTTATTGATTTCGTATATCATGTCCGTCTGTTTGTCCGTCTGTTTGTCTGTCTGTTTGTCTGTCTGTTTGTCTATCTGTTTGTCTATCTGTTTGTCTGTCTGTTTGTCTGTCTGTTTGTCTGTCTGTCTGTGAGCGCTCTAATTCAAAAACGCTTCGACCTACTGATCTGAAATTTGGTATACAGGTACTTAGGAGGACAAGTAAGAACGCTATTGATTTTCAGCCAAATCGGATTAAAGGTACCGGAGTAACGGCCAATTAACCGTTTCATGCTATTTAAATGGGCAAAATATTTTATTTCATAAATCTATAGATCGAAGTATTGGCATCAAATTTTCTCAAGAGACTATAGTCTAAAACTGAACAGTTATGGAAAAACTGGCAAATAACGGGTACATTCTTTATAAACGGGCAAAAAAATAAAATTGACTGTTTTACTTCTGAACTTTAAAAATAAGTAAAAATTACTTCAGGCACTTCTTTATATAATACTAACAGTACTAATTTATAACTTATAAGGTAGTTGACATCCATTTTATAACTAGGTCATTTACTGGCTCAGACTACTTAAATTTCATTTTCGTTTTTTTTATCTAAGGAATGCATTTCTGCATCTTTCATTGGGTCATTATTATTCTACAAATTCAAATTACTTTTTTTAAATGTTACTCCTAAACCAATTCGTTAATTTTGTTCATTTGTGTAAACTATTGTAAATACTTCGCCTTTATTTATATTGCGTGGGAAAGGATAGATGTTATGTGCCGAAAGCACATAAAAGTGTACGTTGTACATGTCACGTCGTCATCATGAGTATTCGTCATACGAATGCCATTAAATGTAGAGATGACCATGCAGGTGACGAAGAAAGCAAGTTACGACGTAATAAGATGACTTCATCTTCATGATTGTAAACTAGGTCATTATCTACGTGCTAATCTTTGTAAGATGGAAATATATATACAACGTAAATAAAGAATATCAAGAGAGTCTTCCGATCCCAATCAAAGTAACAAGTTACTCTCCAATTACTCTGGTACTTATTAAAGCATACACACATCCCGCTTTACAGAGACATAAGAACCTGTAATCGTAACTAACGTAAATCGTAATCGAATTATTTCAGCTGGAAGTTGTGGAAGTGGTGGTGGAAGTTGACTCCAATTCAGTCTCTTCTCTGTCCTCTCCCAATACTGCGTGTAAACCGCTTGGCCACGCCCGGTTGACGATGATTGTTGATCTGTTTTCTCCAAAATATTATCGACCTTTGTTTTCTTTAATTTCTTACGTGTTTTCTTGACTCTTCCAGCTGCAGTTATTAATCCAGAACACTCAAGTTCCTCGTCTCAGAGTCGTTTGCTCCTTCTCGGTGATGATGGCACTTTCCGGTGATTTTCTCTCTGTTTCTTGGCTTTGGGCATGGATATTTATTCAACCCACACAGTTGTAAAATGTTTTTGGGGAAACTTAAGACTTTTCACTTTTTCATTTGAAAACCGATTTTATTTAAAAAAAAATCTTTTCTGTTTCTAGAATGTAAACTTGGCTGTGAGGTCACGGGGATCGTTACTTACCAGTTAGGATCTTCAGCTTATTACCTGAATTCAAAATTTAGCAGCGGGAAGCATTTATCAGACGATAATAAATGGTGGGAGTTGTTGATCAAATGATGATACATGAGCTAAAAAAAAGTATGTAATATACATTTTTTATGTTATTTAGATTGCTGGTTATAGAACATTGGGATATCAACTATTTCCATTCAAGATTACAACTCCAGAAACTCCAACCATAATTCCGCGATGGGAAGGGAAAGATCTCGTTATTTCGTTTGAGTTGAGAAAAACTGAAAGCTTTGCAGAGCTTTCATTCCATCAGATTCAGCTAAAACGAGGACCTATAATAGCCCTACCACAAGGACAAGAATGTAAAGCCGAAGTTCGGTATCGTGCAACATTCAACGCCATAACTTTAAACGCGTAAGTGTACATTTTTGCAAGTTCAGCCCATGCAAAAAATATCACTTTAACATTATATCTTTACAATTTTTAGCTTCGTGTCGATTTTTGATCCGTGTTTGTGCATTTGGTGGCGAAGGCTCGTGTGGTGAATACAGTAAGGAAATATGGATCCCAATCAGACAACTAAAATAATAATAAGACAGTATAATAATTATGCTAAATATATTTATGCTTATGTTTACCATATGTGCAAGTATGTATGTATTCTGTTAAATAAAATGATCAATTTATAAATGACATAACGAACATTATATTCTCATATCATTGCGACAGTAATCATGTAGGAAAATGTCTTTTCGTAAAACGTACATTTTCAAAGGGGGTCGGTATTAAACATCATGACATCTGAAGGCTTAAATCTATTGCATTACATTAGTGGTACTGCATGGTCATTACTACGAGCACGGTTACAGAGCAAGTACCCCTTCTTAATGATGTATTAAAATCCTCACAATAATATATTAAATAAGATACTATACAAGAAATAGTACTCCAAATATTATGCATTCACATATTTTGTATGCTTCCACATGCTTCAAGCGGATAATAATAATGGCTAATGAGACGACTACTTTTGCCTGTTATTTTCCATTAGAATTTTTTAATGAGAATAATTTGTAAGGTTTCTGAGATAAAAGGTTTTGATTTTTGAAAGGATCAGGCAGTAAGACAAACTGCTGAAACTCTCGTATCTTGCGTTGTGTTATGAGAACCGACGATTAATGAGAATTATGAAAAGATACTATTTCACATCTGAAAGTCATCACAAGTATTCCAGTAGTTTTGTTTATCGGGTGAAATCTATCCAAAGAGTTAGGCTTTAGCCATATACCAATAAATAACATCCTCACAATCATATGTCACATTCTCATTCATCATTAGTATACTTTTTGGACAATATTTTTGGATATGCTTTGTACACATGGGCAATTGCTAACCCCCTCCAAGAATATCAGGGAGTCTGATTTGAAATGTTATGCCAATAATGATCCAAATAACAATTGAATATTTTTGAGATCATGTAAATGCTATGTTATCTTATAGTGAAAGTCAGTTATAGTGTATTTAGTCAAAGCCAATATTGTTAAGATTCAAGCTATGTTTATTTATTTAGTATTTGGATATTATGTTTACAAAATTGAGTTGTTTAATAGAATTGTATTAATTGTATGTTTCAAGGAGCAGGATAGGTAGGTATAGTGAGTTGAGCTTCATCTCCTCTTGTGCCATCTACAGCAACAGCAAAAACTTTGATCGTATACGTCGATGCATCAATAGCTAAAAAAGAAAAAGCTTTTACTTAATTTTAATTTACTTAAAATATTATTAATTAATTTATATATCAGACCTTTTCAAAAACATGGCGCACGATGATTGTGTCGCCCTTATAACGATCAATGACGATCCAAGGACTCTCCATACCCCGTTCTCCCACCAATGATAATCGTGAACTTATTGCATTCAATAATGGGTTAATGGAAATGTTGGAACTTTTCGGGCATGAGCTTTGATACTGCAGGTTAACCGTGTAGTTGATGGGAATAAACTTGGAACAACTAGTGTTGCAGCGTATCCTGGGGCTGTTGCCAAATCTCCGATATCTACGCTTACTCCAACACAACTTCAATATTGGGCAGCTTTCAGAGGATATGTTTGAGGATCATCCACTCCCGACACTTAGAAACTTGGAGGTCCTTTTTCTGGACGGCATGGACCCTCCTGTGGCTACTGAATTGATAACAAGGAATGGACACGTCAAGATTTTGGCAATTTGCATGTGTTTCTTTGATGATCACGTTTGTGCTTTCTTGACCAATCTGACAAGCTTTTCGTACAAGTCGACTGGTGGTGAGGGGATTTTGGAGCGGTTCGGACATGGTTGGATGCTTGAGAAGCTTGGGGTTGAGCTGAGCTTCTTCTCGCCGAGAAGATCCATTTTTCCACTTTTGCACGGGCAGTGGGCAGAAACATTAGTTGATTTACGATTGGGAGATCCTTTGTGCCGAGATGTAAATGAAATTTACAGGGAAAGTCTTCGTAACCAAATAAACTTTCCGAAATTGCAGGCTCTCCTAATTGTCAGCGACCATGCATTTTTCATGGACTTTCTCTTCGAGCAAGTAATTCATTGGAGCATTTGCAGTTACGCCTGAATTCGAATTGAAACATTTTCCCAAAACTGAAGACAATTAAAAACTGGACTACAACTTCCAAGTTCGTGATTTACACAAGGGAAGGGAAGAAATTGGTGTATATCGATGATGAAGACTGAATCGATGAATGACTGTATGAATTGTATGAGTGATTTTAATCAAATGCAAAGGTGTACACGGGGTAACGTGAAACATATTTTTGAACAGTGTAACCACTTGTCTCCATTTTAGTTGTGAAGTGAAGAGTTTGTATGAACTGTAAAATTGCATTTATGTTGTAAGTATTGCAGTATTGATTATGATGAAGTGTGTGTTAATAATTATAAAAAATCTTGAATTAATTTGTTGTGTTTTACTTGAAATGAATAATTAAATACTCTTTGTGTAACCTTTTTAAAGCTAAATGAGAAAAAAATGACACTTGGTTGAATTAAGTAATAATTGTTTTAAATAGTTTTCTCATGTATAATAAAAAATGACTTTATCAAATGACACCTTTTTACTTTGGCGTGAGTATTTCTTTGGATTGATTCCAACGCATGGTTTGGAAGCTATATTTGTCTTAATGAGGCAAAACCATAAAAAGATTAGAACCAATTACATTAGCAAATCTGTGACATTTTTGTTCCCTATTTAAGTAGAGTATCACTACAGAGAAAGTACAACAATTTACCGACTTACCGGATCGTTGAAAGATATAGGCTTCTAGTAATACTCCTTAGAACATAGAAATTCGATCAAGAAGCTACCATGAAAATGCTGCAAGAAAACAAGCCAAGTGAAACTTTTGTGAAGCACTTGAAGAAAATTCATAACAAAATTGTTGTAAACAAAAACAGATGAAATTCCACCATATGACATGAATTTTAATACGCATATACCCATCAATGTAAGAATCAATATAAAAATAATAGGTTAGGTTAAATCAATTAGATTAAAAATAAAATTACATGCGAAAGAAAGAATACGGTAAAATGAAAGAAAAAACATATTTTAAGTAGTCTAATGAATTTAGAAAGCAATTTTTATTAAAATCAAATCATTTTTCATATGAAAATTAGTAGTGGTACCATTTAAGTTATAATGTCCAAGTCCCGGTTATAATCATAAGGGTAGAGTTGGGTTGATTACACATGCGAGGTCCACTGATGTAGTATCCCAAGTTTTGATCTCTTTTATTCGCTTATTCTTTGGGTTTTTTTTCAAATTTTGGTGAATTTGGAATAGCTGGAGGGCAGGATTTACTTCATGGTTGTTGTTGTTGAGGAGGAGATCCTGCAGCTGCCAAATACTGTTCCATGTCTTCCATCATTTTTTGGCTGGCACAAAAGTGGATGCAGTCACCTAGAGAGCACCCACATTTGTCTTCTCCGACATCATTGGATGAGGGTATAGTTGGTAAATCTGAACCATTATGTGTCTTTGATGGAGGCTCCTATAGGGCTTGTTTGATGGCACTACCAAGTAAATTTCGATTATGTAAAAGATGTTTGTGGTTCAAAAACTCTACGAAAAATGTTTGTCAAACTGTCTCAGCAAGGAAGAGGAAACAGACTGCCTGATGACAGAGATGACGTCACAATTACCCTCGACGATCATACGAACCGAACTGCTGTTTTCGATAACAGCACTCAGAAGAAACTAAGTCGTCAGGACCAAGCTATGTTAAATAAAGTTATTATTGAACATGAAAACGACAGTGACGAGGAACAAGATAACGACCAGGATGTTGACAGCAATCAGGAAAAAGAAAGCAATCAGGAAGAAGGCAGCAATCATGATCACGACTTTAATGATGAAGAAGCAGACAAGGTTGGTGATACCGAAAACAATCAAGGTGAAGACAATTCATTCGAAATAGGGATATCTATTGAAGAAAAAATCCATTCACCTGGCAGCAAAGGGGGCCAGAGATTAATAAAATCCCCAAAGTTGAAATACTTGTCTGGGACTGGAGGCAACCGCAGCTGGACCACGGAAGCGTTCAGAGGGAAGCTTCTGAATGACGCGCCACCACCCCAACCGGGGACAGCTGAGAGGGACGTGCTGCCATGGGGAATCGCCATCCACCCCCGGACCTTTGAAGTGTACATCACGGACCAGCATCGCCACACCATCGAAGTGTATGGAAAGGACAACCTGTGGAAGCTATCTATCGGAAGACGTGGGACCAAACCAGGATACTTCATGTCACCGACCGGAATCTGTTTCGACCCAGCACTGGACTGGATACTCGTGGCGGACCAGGACAAACACAGGATCAAAGCTTTTGATGTCACCACCAGGACCGTCATCGATACCTGGGGAGGAAGGTGGGGGGCCAATGGGAGGTTTAACTAACCACGGGAGATTGCCAATACCAGGGATGGATTTTTTGTCGCTGTCGCTGATGCCGCCAGGATCCAGCTGTTTCACTCTGATGGAAGCTTTATCCGAAGCTACCACTTCATCCTCAACCCACCGGAAGGACCCCCCGTGACGCTGTTCCAACCCAAAGGACTCGCTTTCAACTGGGACGGGGACCAACTCTTCATCACCTCCAACAATCGCCGCCCAGGAAGCCCATTTCCATCCATTCGCAACTTTGCCTACGGATCCAGAGGACGTGCCATCGGGATTCTCAGCAGCCAAACTGTGATCGGGTTTAGTTTATATGATTTTTAGTCTTGTTACTTTTTATTGATTTCTTTTTTCAATTCTTGTCAATACTTGTAATATTCTTGTCAATATTTTTGTTTTAAATAAGTAAATACTTGTAAATTTTCCATTGTTACACAAAAACCTTGTCTTTTTTGTTCATTTCTCATATAGTTTTTCATAACAAGATTTAAATGCATATAATATTCATCCACGGATGCCACGGAGCAATGATTTGAAACCAAAGTTCTAAATAGATGCCTTAAATGCATGTAGATTTCATCTGATTTGAGGCGTTAACTTGAGACCAAACTATAAAAAGATGCATATAGTATTCATCACTTTCCATCACATTCAAGAGAAAGGATTATTTCGATATGTTAATCCGTTAATCCCTAACCCCTTTTTGCAAGTTTTCAACTTTTCTCTTAAGGTTCTACCTGAGGTCAGACCTATCAATATGCATTTGAGTACGCTTTGGAGGTGAAGTTAATTTTCATATAATTTTGCATTACAAGATTTAAATGCATATAATATTCATCACCAAATATCAAAAGTGACATGAAGCATCTTCTTATCCCTTTGCAGCCTGTTGGCATTTTTGGTGCCAGCCCTGGATTGGAGAACCTACAAGACAGTGACATGAAGTTTCTTCTTACCCCTTTGCAGCCTATTGGCTTTTTCGGTGCCAACCATCGATTGGAGAACCTACAAGACAGTGACATGAAGTCTCTTCCTACCCCTTTTTGCAATTTTTCAACTTTGCTGTGAAGGTCAGAGCTGGATAGGTATTCGCATTGCAACTTGATAAAAAGTGCATATGACCTGACGCGTTAATTTGAGAGCAAACTTCAAAAAGATGCAGTAATATGATATAAAAATTTAACTTGCGTTGGATAGGTATTCGCTTTGCAACTTGATAAAAAGTGCATATGACCTGACGCGTTAATTTGAGAGCAAAGTTGTAAAAATGCCTGAAATGCATATAGTATAGGGCATTGCATAGGTACATGCATTTCCAAGTCTGGTTACAGAGCACTATTTGCGATCAGCCTTACTTGCAGCATTGCATAAGTACATGCATTTATGCATTTCCAAGTCTGGTTTCAGACCATAGTTTGAGAGCAGACTTACTTGCAGCATTGCATAAGTACATGCATTTATGCATTTCCAAGTCTGGTTTCAGACCATAGTTTGAGAGCAGGCTTACTTGCAGCATTGCATAAGTACACCAATTCCATGAAAGACAAGGAAAAATTTGTAACAACTATGATTTTGGTTAAAATGTAATTATGCAGTATGAAAGAAATTAAAAAAAGGGATGAATCTATTTATACATAAAAATTGAAAAGAGCATACAATTTGAATTTAAAAGAAATATAAGTGTGTACATTAGTTTATAATTAAAACATTTCCGTCACGGGTAAGAACCACAATCCGGCCTGAATGGTCCTGAAGAATGTTGACTGGGTAGAGTAGTTCCGGTTGAGAAGTCCTGTCTAGGAATGCAACGTGTCCTCCATCATGACTGTAGGCAGCAACCAGATTGTGGTGAGGGAGGCAGGCCAAAAAGGTTCCATCCGGCATCAGATCCAGTCCAGAAAATCTTGGGTGGTCCTCAAGTAAAAGAAATGGTTGAAAGTCAAAGACAGATAGTTTGCGGAGGGTCAGGTCCAGTTTGATTATGTTGGTCCTGTCCGAGACGTAAAGGTGCTGTCCAGCATGGTCGAAGGCTAATCCAAGAGGATTTTGCAACAAATCACGAGCAACAAGTTTTGGTTTATTTCCATCACACTGGCGTAGAAACTGAGTCGTCTGCGAGAACAGCTGTATCCTGGGCCGGCGAGTCTCAGATACGGCAATGCGGCTGCCGTCGTCCGAGATTGCTATGTCCCATGGTTGGTTGAATTCCGCTGGTAGAGTTCCAAAACAGCCCCAAGATCCTTCGTAGGTCCCCGAGTTGGCGTCAAAAATAAGGATCCGGTGGTTCTTCCTATCGGCGACGAACATTAGGTCCCATGCATGGTGATAGGCTATTCCGGTCGGAGTATCCAGTTGTCCCCTTCCTGATCCTGGCTGTCCGTACGAAAAGGCCAGTTCCTGGTTGGTTCCATAAACGTCTACGGTGTGGGTCACAGGATTCGTCACGTGAATCTCCAGGGTTCTGGTGTTTATCGCGAGTCCCCAAAATTGTGGAGCTTCATCCAGTGATGCGGCCAACTTCCAGTGAGGTTCGCCTTTGTTTTCGGTGGTCTTCTTCGTCCTTCTCCGGACGGGGTCGTCCTTAGTTTGGCGGCGGGTCATCCAGTCTGGTAAAGGTACGGCTGCTCCAGCTTCCTTCCTTCCTGATGGCAAGTCCGAGAGAGGCTTTCAGTCAGAGGAGTTCCAAGAGCGAATGAACATTCCAATCAAAAGCCATGCCTTTTTATAGTTGCCTGATTTGTTATAAATCTGGAGTACTTTTCCCCTGGTAAATTCTCCGATGAGGACCTTTGAGTCACCGAAATCATATTTCACCTTAATATGATCTCGCTGGTAATAACGGCGATGAAGAAGAGGAGCTTGGTGAGGGGGGTGGCTGTCAGTTACAGCTTGACGAATGACCTCAAATCTAGTCTGGTCGGCTAGGGTAAGAGCTTGCATCTTCGATTGCAGCGCTGCAGGAAGGTTTAACGAAAGGTGAGTTACAGTGCAACGATGCTTCAGCATAAACTCAAGAAAATCGCTTTGACAGTTCTGAGCTTCTGAGAATGCAATGAAACAAAAAATCAAAATTTATTAAATGAGGCCAACAAAACAAAAATTCTTGTATAATGCTTACTTTCATTCCGCATCCAAACAGCATACATGTCCATTTGGGAAAAGTTGCCTCAAAGCAAGCACACGAGTGTCCATTTTCATTAGTTCTTGAAAATAGAATCTGATATATTGATAATTTGAATTAAATAACCATTAACACAAATATACTCACATTCACAGCTGCTTAACTTTGGTAAAAAGAGTATATATACTTACATAATAAATCTAACAATAAATTTTTTTGTATAAATTTTTAACTGTTGGAGTTTTAACGATTTTTAAGTAATAATAACTTGGGAAATCTTCAATAATTTTTTTAAAAAAATTACCCTGCTTTTCGTATGCTTTAATTTGGATTTGACAAGACAAGACCACCGCTGATTAGAGACTAAATACTTAAAGCACGCATACAGAGCATAACAACCAAAGCTAAATGCAATGCTGTAATTACTAATTATTAGGACGGATTTACAGCAACAATACTGCAAACTGTTCTACCTATCAACATATTATAGCCTTCCATTCCTTATCCCATTACTTTACAAAATTTGCACAACAAAGCATCATGGATTCTAAATATTACAAAAAATATTTCGTGAAATGAATTTAATTACGAACAAGTATTTTTTAGAAACAAAACTACATTATCCAAACCTTCTCGCTCCTCTCACTAATTACGTAATAATTGAATAGCCCCATATGCTTTATTAATTAAGTAAGTTTTTCTTCATGCTAGCTCTACACTATTAGTTATACTCAACCTGGAAGTAAAGATGGTGAACTTTCGCGAGCCTAGTGTAAAATATACGAGATGCTTTTAACTTCCATCATATCATGTCATTTGATAATGGATTGATTACAATTATTGAGGAAAAGAAAACCTCATAGTTCTTTAATATCAGGTTAGGTTTTAGTAGGGTTTAAAACTCGTAATGTGTACACGGCTCTAGCATGAAAGAGATGGAATGATGTAGAAAAAATATAAACAAGTCTTTCTTGATTTGAACTATTAAAATCGCCATTAAAAAATTAATTCGCCATCATACCCGATATCTGTTTTCTTAATGTATTTCTTAACTAACATAATATGATGTTTAGCTGGTAACTTTATGCTTTAAAATTCGAACGAAATGTTACAAGATGTTTATCTATCAATCTTTGAAATTTAAAACATTTTGTTGGCAATGCTGTGTAATCTCAAGAAAAAGTCAATTGATGAAATTTTGGGATATAAAATAAAAAATGGGTCTAGAACAAAGTTATATTGTTTAACATTTAGTGATTACATATATGATTGATACTGCTCTAAATGAGATTTTTAAACTTAACATTGCCCAGATTTCAATAGCGTGGTAAGATTAATGAATTTTTTTCTCAATTCTGAAGGAGGTGTGTTTTCACTTTTAAGTAACCACATGCAAACATTTCCGTGCAGTCTGACCGTTGCACTTTTACATTTATAAGCTGGATGACTTGTTGGAACTTTTCCTTGACATCTTGATAAAATTCCAACATTGTAGGATAATCCCTTCCACATGCTTTGAAGGCCCATCGTAATACCATCTCGAACAGTTCTTTTGGCTCCAGCACGTTTATTGGAATTTTTGGCAGAAGTTGCTTCATATCGTCTACGTCCAGCCCTTTGAACATTTTCATTTTATCCTTTCGGTTTGGGAAAAGCGTTTGGAGGTTCAAAAAAATTCTCACCATTATATCCAGGTTTTTTGTTATCAAAGCAAATCGAAGCAGCTTCCTACTTCCAACGTGAATGTCTTCTATGGATCGTTGACCAAAAAGAAATGCCCACGGGTTTGTAATGTTGAGCTTGACTACCAAGCTTATTATGTTGGAGTTTATCTTGGTATCAAAATCGTCGATATTCTTCTGGTACAGCATATCCTTGAGAAACTGGACTTCTTTTGGTGATGCAGTGACGTTCTGAGGGCTAGTCGGCAAATCCTCAGTGTAACATTGAAGTATCTCTGGATGGAAATGGACTTCGGTCGTTGTATTATTATACTTTGCGTTGAAATAACACAGAGTGTTGGAATCCTGGCGCTGGAGGCTACTCTTGATTAATTCTTCGAAAATTTTTGTTTCAGGGAGAATCGACTTCATAAAGATGACATCCAAACATGGCATCCAGCGACTGAAATTTTCCTCCGCGGACACTTTATCGTCCATAAGTGATCCGCTTGATCCATTAAACCCATGTATAAAACACAAATCATATATACATGTCCGGATAGAAATTACAAGATTTTTTTCAAAATTAGGATCCACGGGATTGGGGAAATTTTGCTTCAGTTCTTGTGGGAAATCTTCCTGGTCCTGAATGTCACTTGAATCAGGATCTAATTGCATACTTCGATAGACCCATAATCCGACAATTTTTTTCACAACTTCCAAGTACAACTTTCCGTACATTTCTCTGTTCTTTTACAAAGTAATAACACTCTTCAATGACGAAGAAAGGCAAAAGTCTACGATTATAAATGCAACGTGCAATGATCCAATAAATTGTTCTGGCTGCTTTTCCAAGAATGTCAGCAATTCCGTTGTGTTGAGGAATGTTGATTTTCCGCTTAAAACCTCTATTATCTGGCGATATAAATCACGGTTCACAATTATAACTTTGTTCAAGTCTTCTTGACAGCAGAGCAACCCCCAGGTTTTCAGAACCGAGATTGGTGGCATAAAACATATTTGTTTTTCTCACGAGTACTTATTAATTACAGAACACCATCAATTATGATTAGTCACTTGAGTTGTACGCATTCCAAATATGAGTCAAGTCGGCAATATTTGCTAAACTGAGACCAAAAAATGTGCTAGCAACTTTGCTCTTTAAATCAGCATCCTTCCATCTACAATTTTTCTCGAAACCCATAAAAGAAAATTGGTTAAAGCTTTAACCAAGCAACCCTTTAAATAGCCATTTAGCCACCAGCCACCCGACAAGCCACAAACCCAGTAAAGTAGGCATCCTCCAATTTAAAAAAACTTGGCTTGCCGAGTGTCCAATCCAATTACAAAATTTGCCAAGTGTTTAGCGGAGGAAGCAGATAAGCATGCCCGGCAACAAAATCCGGATACAATTCAAGAGGATATTTTGAGGTGCTGTTGTTGAGATTCAAGTTTAGCAAGTTGGTAATCCGTGGGCTTATCCAAACAACTAGTATCGGTATGACAAGGCAGATAACTCGTCGTAATCTGGGACGGAGAAGGGAGGGTATCGAATTGTGGCCCATTTTTAAATGATACATAACCCGTTTTCCTGTAAACACTAGATAGTGATTGTTAATTAGTGACCGAATTAAATGTTGATTTTAAGAATGTTTTAAGACATTTCTCTCTGTTTATTTTGAATTCATTTTTGGAGTGAGATGAATAAAAGTTGGTTGAATCACAAAAAGTTAATAAGTTGCATATCTATTTAGAATGACATGTAGTCTGTTCCCTTAAGCAATAAATCTAATTACATTTTTATGAAGGTGAAAGGGGGTCGACTATTTCGTAAATGTATTTCCTTTCATAAGCAAGAGTAGTGAAGCGATTAAATAACTAGTAATTAATAATGTCAAGTAATTAATAATTAAGTGAGAAAATAATTTTTAGTCAAGCTTGTCGTGCGTCATTTTCATTTGATTCATTTCATTTGGGCAAAAATGCGACACAATATTCCGCAGCCTACTCCATTCCACTTTTTCATTTTAATTTGCAATTTGTGTCAATTTTTCGTTGGAAGGGAGAAAATTAGTGTTGGGAAGTGAGAGGAGCTCAAAGTTGGATTGCTAAGCTTTCCACGTGCGAGGCCTCGTCCCCCGTGGCAAACCCAATCACATGATGAGATTTCCCTGGCAAAAAGGACACTAAACTTGCCGAATGGAAGTACTGCTGAGTGGCCAAGTAGGGAAGTCTCATGTGTAATTTAGTTCAACTTGTCCTGTCCTGCGCTGCGCTATCCTTCAAATCATTTTGGATTGAAAAATGAACAGAAAATGTTCACACTGCTTTTGCTTTCGACATGACCCAATTCACCCCACAATTACAATTCTCTATTATCTGTCTATCAATTAATTTAAGGAGTTATCAAGTGCAATGTCTTATCGTTGGATGGTGTTCGCATGGACAGTAATTTGATGATCATCATTCACTTCCCAACGAGATAAGCTAAAAGTTCTAATAGACAAGTATATTTCGCTCATTGCTTCGTTTATGGCGACAGTGCATGTTGCATACATAACAACATAACAAATGTGTGAATACTGTGTAAAGTGTGTATGGTAAATAATTGTGATTGAAGATTGAAAGAAGGCTGTCAGAGTTGGAAAAGACGTGCATTTTTATGAAACAAGATTGTACATGACTCGCTGTAGAGATGAACTCTCTTTCCAAATTAATTGTAGAAACTTTGAAGAGTTAACTGATTTGAAGAACAACTCCTTCAAAATTGTATTCTATTTAAAAAAATACTATGATATGCATGCATAGTAATCTGTAATGAATTAAGTTTGTTCAAACGCAGTGTATGCAAATGTAGCCATTAAAGAATGAATGCTCTGATTATTTTGGAAAAATGAAAAACCAAATGAATTTGAGGAATGTTCAGTTAAATATATATACTATCTCTTTATTCGACATTTAATTTAATTTAAAGGTATTGTCATTTCATTTTATCTAATTCTTAAAAGTTTTCGTAACGAGTAAATGTAACCCAAATGACACAAATTGCTTTATACTAAATGGTTAGGTATGAGAAAGGATTACAAGAATACAAAAAGGAATAGAAAAAGCAAAACATTTGCACAAATGGATTTTTGAGGAAGGCTGATTTGTTGAGGTGGGTAGTAGTCTAACGGCAGCTGAAACAATGTGAAAATGTGGAGGCATGCTCATGCAGCATTCTTTGCCTTTCGTTTTCTGCAGATCCTTTTGTGCTGATAGAGATGCGAATGGCGTCCATGTTCCTTTCCACACCTTCGACAAATGTACGCATTTTCGCCCAAATGCTTGCTCCGAAAGTGGTCCTCCAAAACAAATTTAACGCTAAAGGCTTTATCGCAGACTGTGCACTTGTGCGGCTTCTCTCCAGTATGCCCCCGAACATGTTGTCGAAGTCCAGTGGAAGTTGTGAACTTTTTAGCACAGAGTGGACACTTGAATGTCTTTTGACCACTGTGACGTTGCTTGTGCTCCTTCAAGTTATGTTTGTGGTTGAATGCCTTCGGGCACAAGTCGCACTGGAATTTCCTTTCGTTCAAGTGCACTTGCTCATGATTTTTGAGGATACTTCTTCCTCCAAATGACTTGTTGCACCTTGGACAGCGAAAGGGACGCGCTGCTGCGCTGTGACTTCTTCAATGGTTTCCAAGTGCTGATGATGTGGCGAAGCCCATTGGACAAGTTGTGCACTTGAAAGGTCTCTCGCCAGTGTGAACTCTCATGTGGGCTCCTAGATTGCTAGCTTCAGCGAAATACTTGTCACAGAGGTTGCATTGGTGAGGTCGTAAGCGTTCGTGGCGTGACATGATGTGTCGCTGGAGGTTCCCATTCTGGTTAGCTTTATAGCTGCACTGGGGACACTGAAACTGAAACCTTTTCTCCTCTGTGTGGACCCTCTTGTGCCTTGACAATCCTCTCTTTTGTTTGAATGCTTTGTTGCAAATATCGCACGAGAAATGCCTTTCTCGCCCATGGATCAGCTCATGTCTCTTCCTGTCTGACTCCGTGTTGAACTCGTGCCCACAGACGGAAACGGAACAGTGAAACGGTTTTTCCTTAGGAGCGGAGGTGTGGTCGAGTGGTTAACATATCGCTTTGACATGCACCAGGCGCAGGTTCGATCCTGCCCGCTCCTACATTGGATCGGGAGTTTT
>JAQFZH010001099.1:0-24208 GCA_034695485.1 Entomobrya nivalis
TATGGATGTTTCCTTCGTTCGGATTCAATCTTTTTCCTCGTGACTTTCTTACTGCAATTTTTCTCGGCTTCTTCTCCGTGTATATTTAGTGCTTCTTTCCAGGAGTTTGTGCGTTTTGTAATGAAAACGAGAGTTCTTTATACCGCTTGTGAGTATTTTGGGACCACCTAAAGTAATAGGAAGGGTACGACCAACGCATTACCGACCACCACCATTATCATCAGGAAAACAATACCTTAGAAGTTCGCATGGAATATTGAAGCTTAAGGAGACTGTTACGAGCTCAGTAAGTATTATGAACGATGATGATTATGGCGATGGGTATCATTAGTATTAAACTCACAACGTAACCATTCCAGCAATTACTTTACATTACATTTATTCCTCCCCCCTTTTATCCGCTTTGGTTGGGCAGGCAGACATGAAGGCCAGTGATTGTTATCCGGAAAATTCTAAGACTGTATGAAGCGAGATAAAGTATACATAATGAAAAACCACCTATTAGTATTTTCTCTCCCAGCTGCACTTACTCACTTTACGTAATGCGTTTCTCATAAGTTCACTTTTGCTTCGTCTCGTCGTGCGGTGCAGTAGCGTGGCTTGGATGAACCTTCACTTTATTGCGGTGAAAGCACACACAAACATTAAAGTTTTCGCACCACTGCACAATACACTATCTCAGCACTGGGTTGTTTAACTCGCCTCTGATATTCCTTTAAATTTTTCACATTGTTTAGAAGAGCACTGGTCGCAGACTAGAACAAGTTGCGTACTTTCCCTACGTAGCCCACGAGGCATAATTAAGCGGTTTGGCACGTTTTATTCATGGATCATTGAGTTTTTTTCCACTGGTTTCCTACTCTAATTTACATATCATCAACTCCCGTCGTAAAGACGTGATGCGCAACGTATCTTATCCCTCAATTGCTTCATTCATAAAATTTTAACCTATTCACAAATCTGATAGATGAAGTGTTCTATACATCAGATATAAAATTATAGCCATACTTATAACTTATGTACATACTTACGAAGAATGCCTTACTAAAGTTTCCGCTTCACTTTTTTGTAAAATAGATACAATCGAAACATATTTTGACACATTTCACATGCTAATACATATATTCCCTTGGCTGACTAGTGGAGTACAACAAAAGAACATTTTATGGATGGTAGTGGTTTTGACAGATTTTCTCTTTATATACTGCATAATACATAACTTGACACCAGGATATACATTTTATAGAACGGAAAGAAGAATGAACGTTGAGTTCTGTTTCCAGTCATGTCATACATTTGTTTAGAATTACACATGAAACACTTCACACAACAACATCCATCCCTCAGCCTGTTCGTAGACAGCCAACCCACTGAATTGCGGTTGTGTGGAGCACTGTTCAACAATGCTATGTTTTGATGATGATGATATAGTCACGTTCTTCACAGCAGATTCCAAAAAAAAAAAATTAAACGAAATTCCGGGTCCACTGCTTCTCTCACTAGTACTCTTCAAATCTTTTTTTCCCGATGAAGAAGACCCATCCAAAATTCAATCCAATGAAGCAAACATGTCTGTATACTTGATGTAAAAAAATTACTTCATCCAACATTTTGTTTACGTAGCGTCAGTCAGTCTCACTATGCGCTATCCCATTTTTTCTAGTAGACTTTGTACATACGTAGATAGATATAGAATTGAGTTCAACGGATTGAATTGCTGAAGTACGCATTTTTTGCTGAACAGGCTGCTTTTCTCTCCTATCTTTTACCTTTCTGTCAATAATAGTATATGAACAGACTGTAAATATCACAACAAAGGCATTATAACACTACTGTACACTTATCCCATGTCAACATTTTCCAAAGAGAAAGGCCTGAACCAATACAAAAGCTGACACATTAATTTTTGTGTTGATGTGTGTCTTGTGGTGAAAGTATACAATTTTCACGTCAGCAACATTTATGTGCACTAGCATCTTGTACTTTTTAACAATAACGGAAATGCGGAAAGGATGTGGCTGTGTTGTTGAGATGTTGAAGAAATAACTTATGTATCTTTGTAGTGACATCACTCTTACGTATGTATTGTAGTAGTAGCATTTTATATTCATTCCCATTTTTTCCCGTAGAATGAAATTGTTTACGTCAAATTGAGAACATAATAACTTTTCAACCACATTCGACCAAGTAATAACATTTTTTGCTACGACAAGTAACATTTTTCCTTTTGGCGATATGCATGTTGATGAGACGCTCATAGGCTGAACGTATGTATGCATTTTTATTATGTTGATGATGCAAACAGCGACGTGACGCGAATAAAATGTAAAACGTAATTTGAAGATGTAAATATTTCAGGGCTGATGCCTAATATACATGAAGTATCCATTACCGGATAAAGAGAAGGAAACCTACTTTTCCCTATAGAATAAATTGTGTATTTATTCAACGTGTACACAGTGTAGTGTATATATGTATATCAAACATTATGTATCACATCTCAAAATAAAGTAAATTTGTTTTTCCACACGTAAGTATGACGATGACGATAATTTGATGACAGTGAAAGTCTGAAAGTACGTTGCAATGTCAGACCTGTAAGATGAAAATAAATTTTCTCAAGATACTACATAGTGCGCATTCATACCATACTGCT
This sequence comes from Entomobrya nivalis, assembly GCA_034695485.1. Taxonomy (NCBI): domain Eukaryota; kingdom Metazoa; phylum Arthropoda; class Collembola; order Entomobryomorpha; family Entomobryidae; genus Entomobrya; species Entomobrya nivalis. The sequence goes on from JAQFZH010001099.1 coordinate 2,657, forward strand.
GCAGTGATGCTACTGCTCCACATTCATATGAAGTCAAAAATGAATTATGTCATGCGAAAGGAAAGACAGTGTAGCTTTTCTTCTTGTTTTAAAGTCCAAGTCAACGGCTTCAGCTGAGAAAGAAAGAGATTTCTTTTGAAAACCAGTTTTTCCTTTTACTGCTGATTTTTCAACTAACCGTATTTATTTGCAAAAGTAAAAACAGGAAGAGTCAAATTGTGTACGTGTTTGGGTATGACAGTGGGAGGAACTAAATTAATTTAAGGCTTTAAAGGGAAAAAATAGAAAATAAATAAATAGAGAATTGTTATTTCCGTATTCCATTCCCCAGAAAAATAGCATTATAACAGTTTACCACAAACATCGAGCGAAGCACAATCTTGTTAGCTTGATCAAATTTTGCAGAAAAAGAAATGCTTGTTTTATAAGCAAGTTATAAATAATCACAAGAGGAGGAGGGGATGGAACATGGAACACATACATACTTTTGGTTGGACAACGAGCATGAAAGGATGCCCGCCATGACATAAAGTTTCCACTTAAACACAACAAGATGCAAACTTTTTGTGACTTTTTCTTTTTTTAAGATAGGGAGACGCATTTATATATGTATCTGTACTGTTTATGTTCAATATAATAGTTAAACGGGCTAAGATTATATTCTAATTATTTTGTAACGATCTCTTCACTCTACTTCCTCGTATTTTGTATAGTCGTAGTTGGTATAGATGGAGAAAAGGGAGACTGCTGCTGCATGATGGCGTGTGAAACATAATAAACCAGAGCATGCACTCACTCACACAAGCAAACAGCAGCATCTTCACACACGGCACAGCTAATGCCCTTCTACTACACTACAAATTGCTGACCTATGAAAAAAATAACTCGGTTTTTCTCCCTTGTTAGAGAACTTGAAACTTTGAACATTTATCTTTTGAGAAAATGTGAAGACACTGTTGGCCCCATGCCTCACATTAGCATCGAGAAAAAAAGGAAGAGAGCGTCAACATGAGAAAGAAGTTCTAAATGTGTATAAAATGTAAGTAGCAATGCTTGAAGTGCAACTTTCATTATTACTACACTACCATAAAGTGTGATTTTCTCTTACCCAGTTTTTTTTCCTTTTCTGTAAAAAAAATAATATTATGCTTTGCTACAACAGCCAAAAAATCTAAACTTTTATCCTCGGGCCAAGTATTCAAGATGGGTGTAATTATATGTATTAAATTAGATTATATTATATGTAAGAATGTACAGAATTGCTAAAAAAACAAAGCTAAATATATACTAATATGTATAAGTTTTGTTCTGTATCTATTGCGCTCAACAAAGTGTACAAAAGAAGAGGCCCGCTGCAAGAAATTGTAACAGTATAAAAAAAATACTATTGGGGCGTAGGAGATTTCGCTATTATTGCAGTTGTTGGTACGATGATAATAATGATTACATGATGATAACATCTTTTATTGAATGAAAAAAGTTTGCAATTTTGCAGTATACCATTTTCCTTGCTCCTCTTTTGTACTTTAAAGGAATTAAATGGGTATCAGAAAAAATATGTAATGTCTTTATTTAGTAGTGACTTTTAGCAAGCCCATGCCTTATTTATCTACACATCAAGAGGACTTTTTCCTGTTTTATCTTCCTCCTTTTTTGCCTATCCACTCATTCAGCTTAGACATTTCCTTCTTGTGAGATGTGTGTGGTATCTGTATTCTTCTGTTGTCTGCCTTTTCCTTTTGGAACGACGACAGCCCAACATAATAGCGTTACGCTGTAAAAAATCATAAGAATACTTGAGAACTGTATCTCTCTTACACTGTACACCAAACAATATCTCCTTTTCGGTTTGAAGAAATTTCTTGTCAAACGCTATTTTGCTGATGTTTCTTCTTCCGTGTGTAACAGAAAGCGTTCATTGTAGTGTTATGTCATGAATGAGACCTACTTCAACGGCAACCACTACACTAGTTCCTCCACTACATCTTTTTATCATCATCATTGTCGTCACTACATTATCATCATCATCAGCCGACATAAACTTCGTACATCGATGATATTATACTACTTTCTCTGCTATCACAAATGCGAATGCAAGCATGTAAAATGGTAAAAGTGACGATGAGTTAGAGGGGGAGGAACTTTACACACTGCTCCACAGACATATAGAATGGATGTGCAGAAAAAAGATTTTATTTCTTTTCCTTGAGAAAAAAGATCTTGTTGCTCGTGTAAGTAACACAATCGGAAGTGTCAGCATGAATCTATATATATACTACACGCGTAAATATACACACCTTATTTACAAAACGGGAAGATCTATACTAATACTACTGGGGTATATCAAGGTACAACGTTTGAAATTTGTGTAAATGGACATCGATAAACTACTTGAGATATTTTGTCCACCTATTTATCTACGTACCTACATACTCTTTTCACAGTCACGGAGGTTGTTGGAGTAAAGCTTTTTTTACTTAGCTTTCCTGTTTTGGAGTGGGAGATCCTTCTTATATACATTACCATATACATGTAGTTTTCACCGTCATTAGCTGCTGCTTTCTATGTACCTTTGAGAGTAAATGCTCAGTCAGTGAAGATGAAGAAAAGGCTTTTTGATGATAATAGTAGGGTGTTTTAAGTTTGAGTGCCATTCCACATCAAAGAAACGATTGAGACATGTCTGTACGGATTGTCTATCTCTATTCCTTTTCAGGAAGAAACAGTACATAGAAAGAGTGTAAATATCTACCTACATCTTTTAAGATGACCTTTATCTGTCACAGCTAACCTAAAATGTCAGTCAGTGTGTTCTATCGCTAAATAGATATCGTGAATCATAACTGACACAAGACTGAGCACTTACCCAGTGGAACTATCTTTCATGTTGAGATCGTGCCTTGCTTACTTTACTTAACATTGACTAAAGCTCAAATCTAATAAAATATGTGGTATGTGGGCCACATAGTATAGTATTTGCAATTCACTCAACCACTTTTATTTTCTTCGAGTTAGTTTCTATTTTAATAACCTTCGACGAGCAACGTTGATATTATTTCAAGTAGTCTTAGAGGATTTCATGTTTTACCCACTGATCATATCATACATTTGGTTTTAGGTGCTAAAAAGCCAAAGCCACAAGTTTTTCAATATCCCTTCCTTGCTCTTTTCTTACGCTGATAATATTCCTTCAGACAATGCTCAATAAGTGCGTCATGTCTAAATAATTGATGATGATAAAGACATGTCTGCTTCTATCTCTTTTACAACTTATCATCAGTAGTAAGACACAAGTCGGATAAAGAAGGCAAGGAGAAAGCTTGATAGACACGACTGGCTTAACATGTACTTTGAAATAGATGTTTGGGTGTTTCCAAACTAAATGCTCACTCTCCGCTTTGCCCTAAAATATTTAGAGAAATTACACATGACTAATGATGCTGCAGACTCAAGGAACTAGGACAGTTTGAGTAAAACAAGCGAAATGCATTCTATCCCCATGTATGAAATGTTGATATGTAATAATGTTATATATGGTAAGTAGGAATTTCTTTTAACAATGCCTAAATTTAACCCCATTTCCTTCCGTCCGTTTCTCAAAGAGATGTAAGCCGGGCTTCACCTTAAGGCGGTTTCCATCGTCTTCGTTGCTGTCGGTCGACCTACACGCACTTGCTCATTACGAGCCAGCTTATTCGTTCAAGGCTACATGCTGCATGTACACCCGAGTATCAACTCCGAGATGGGAAAATACTTAAAGCATTTTACAACCTAACACAATCTCATTTTCAGACGTCTCTTGTGAAACGTAAACGTGAAGTTATGAAATGCTCTGGGTGTGTGCTTTACTGACAGATTTTATAAATACAGTTTAATGTTAGATATGACTATGACTGACACGAACAGGACAGCAACAACATAAAGAAAACGCCAGGACATGGGATGGAAGAACAACTTAAATTTTGCAATATTTTCATCTTCGCACTTCACTTGCAATATTAAGTTCATACCAGCACTTTACAGAGCGAATTAGATTTTGATAGGAAAATGAAATCTCGTGATAGTGTTCCCCGTGTTCTATTACTTCTTGTCTCACCATTCCACTACTCGGATATAAAAAACAGCAAACCTACATACGCGTCAGGCACGTTTCCGATGAGAAGCGTCATTTCTCTAAATACCATATGTATTTCGCTTAGTTGAGATGAAAGTGTATATCGTCAGATCCATTACCTAGTTTCACAATCTAAGCGCGTGAACATAAATATTAAATGTATGTATTTTTATATGTATCGTAAAACTAGCGTATTGTACATTCCTACCCTTTTCGATGATCGAAAAAAGTTCCACGAAAGATGAAGACAATCTACCTAACAGACTGCGTTTTTTTCTTTGGTAGATTTCTCTTTTAACATGTGTTGACAGCTACTACTACTGCAATCCTAGAGGCTTTACTTTCAGGAAGTGCTAAGACATTTTATATTATCTAAATGCTTAAGTTTCTCGAGAATAGCCTGTGGGAAAGTCCTTGTACACGTGATACGAATGTCGCGGCGTACATACGGCGTTCCTGTAATATGGTTGCTACATAAATATGTGCATAAATACTGGTTACGTAGTGAAGCAGACGTAAAGAGTAATGAATGTGAACGGAATTTCAGAACGTACTTAGATTTTTTTCTTCTGTTGCTTTCTTGTATTTCCTTTTCTTCGTTTACTTTCACTGAAAGGGAAAAAATAACTACAAGCAAAGCAAATACATTCGATTTGATCGGATACAACACATATTTTAGAATTCAGAATACAAACAATGATCCTTTTCCATATACGACCATTGAATGAAGATTTTTTTTTTTTTTTTTGGAGAAAATAGAAGAACGCTTACACTTCTATTGTAAGTCAAAAGAAAACGGATACGCACGATCAGAGATCAAAATGAAGAGAATTCAATGCATCACTGTATATATCCGTATCAGTTGCTACACCTCCATTACCACACTGCTACATTACTTTTTCGACACTACCGCATATTTGAGCCTACACAACAATTCTACTTACTACATATTACTTCACTGCAACATTCTTCTGTTGCAAGTGATGAGATGGTAGTACGAAGTATGGTGATGTGATGATCATAAAGAAGAGTGGGTGCTACATTTTCCCTTTGTAATGGTACATTTTAGGTAGGTGTGTGAAGAAAAAGGGATCGACATCACTTTGGGCAAATTCTCTTTGTCGAAATCATATAATACCTAAAGCAATATGTAATGCAGCCTTTGAAAATACATAGGGGTTCCCAAAAGTTCGTGCGCGTCTTTGATCATTAATAACTTTTAAACGAATGTACTAAATAACCTCTGCCCTACAACAATGCGGAGGTTAGAGTCTAACTTAAAAGTGTGCGGAAGGAATTTTATCCAGCTGCTTAGACTCGGGAGCAAGGTGACTTAAAACAATTTAGTCAAAAACATGATTTTAGGGACATTTTTTTCCTTCAAATTTTCATTTTGGCATAACTTTCTTAATAGTGGGTAAAAATTCATAATTTTGGATTTTATTTAGTTATATTAAGTGCGCATTTTCATAAATGCTACTACTCGGTCTGGGAAGAGGAAAGAATTGAAATGCCAGGGGGTACGATTTTCATCAAAATCTGATTTTGCGCATTCGTATTTTACGAGATGACAAATTTGAGACACCCATCTAGGACATCACAGAAATTGTCTGATTACAATGTGTAACATATGCCAAACGTTACTCATGATTAGCTTAACCGTTTGTGCTATTACACTAGCCTTAAGGCTATTACCTATATTTAGCATGTATCATACTCTCTCTGCATTCCGTTCATTTATACTCGGTTGGACTCGCCAAACTCTTTTATTCTTTAAAACGGTGATTTTTACATTAGCTGAAAAGTGATACCATTTCTTAATTACCAAAATACTTGTAGATATCTCACCAAAAACACTGTGCATAATTATCTTTATCGTGCTTCTGGAGAAGTCGTCAAAGTATGGCACCTTCATTTGTAGCTTTTTTCTTTATTGGAGCAGTACATCTTGTTTCGTTTATGAGCTGTAACTTATGAACAGTAGTACCTACATGCCAATGCTTCAGCACAGTTTTAAGCCAGACTCTTAACTATACAATGTTGTAGAGTAGAGGTTTTTTGGTGCATTAGTTCAAAAGTTATTAATGATCAAAGACGCGCACGAACTTTTGGGAACCCCTACGTACTCACATATATATTTTTGTATGCAAACTTTTAGTGAAATGAAAAAAAAAAACAACTGGAGAACTAGAGAATGAAGAGAATTTGCACACATTTATGCATACATCCAATTGTGTTTTTCTCCATAATTTTTCTCATAATGCCGCTTCTTCTGCCTCAAGTCACATACACAAGTCTGTGTAGGTCTAGCGCATGAATTATGCCTGGTAGAATGTTTGCACTTACGCTTAGGTACTTTTCGTATCAGCATCAGCTTTACCACTTCGTAAATATTTTTATCTCCTTTAAATTTTATCTCTTTTCTTTTTTAAACCTTTAATTATATAAAATATTGCGAAAAAGCTGGTTATAATGATGAAACTTTATATGGATTTATGTAGATTTGTTATAGTAGTAGTGTTTACGCATTAGACACTCTTTCCGTTGTACTTTTTCGTAAAATACGAGAAAACTGAAGGCGAATGCAAAACGCATTATTTTTTATCTTGACACGATCGATTTTTGTAACAAGAACATTAATATTTACGAAATTACTTCAGTTCTCTTTGTATTTTTGATTATATTATATTCTCGTATTTTACTTGATACGCACTACACATATATGTGTGCATAGTACATACTGTTATGCATGTATATCATGTTAAGTAATGTACATCCTCAAAATCCTCATTAAATAAAATTACCTCGAAAGCGTCGAATTCACGGAATATCGAACCGCAACAAAGTCTCCAGTTATAAATTTTTACTTGTCAAGATATTTACGTCTTTTCCGATTTTCATCACGCTCTTTATTTTTTTTGAAAACCAATCACTATAAAGCCACCTGTGATAAAAGATAAAACTCTTTAAAAAGTATGACGTGTCTAGGCATGCCTATTAAGAACAAATTATATCGCAGATGTTCTTTTCCGTCTTAGGATTTCCAATAGGATTTAGGTTGCGGCATGCCACACTAGAGTAATTCCTTATATACCTTTGTAGTAGTCAAGTACAATCAAGTATTTCGTAAAGTGAAATATATACACGAATACACAAATGATTCCTCATAATCTTTTAATGAATGCAAACAATATGTAACGATGAAAGAAAAAGGCAATAGCTGAGTGGTTAACTATTTCTGTAAGCTAACTGACAATATGATGGCATGTTTTCCCCTGTAATTCACGTGAAATAGAACGTATGGAATTTTTGCCTTTTTTTGCTAAAGCTGTCTACTTATTCCTATCTCTCCTCCTAAATCAAAAAACGCCTCCACGCTCTCGCTTTCATAGAGAAATATTATATACTATACGCACAGAATATTAATTATAGTTGTAAGCTGAAGGACTATTTCCGCAAAATAATTTATATCATATATGGTTGTATGTCTTTGTGCATGATACGAATGGGAATAAGTTGTATTTTTTGGTTGTTGTTTGACAGCAGTAAAAGCATAAAAGTGTGTAATGTAAGAATATGTATGTGTTTATATTTATATTTTGATTCACAGTGAAACACGGTCGCTCTCCGTATTATTCTTTGCTGTTTTTGTAGATTGTAGACCTTCGGAACTGACTTACTGCTACCAATTTCTCATTTTGTAAACTAAAGGCTGAAAGCCATAGTCACTCTTTATGCTCACTGACTATTCATGCTTTACCCACTCCACCACAACATCCATTTATTCCAATGACTTTCATTAGGCTTGCTCTTCTGCAAAACCAACCAGTTCTTTTTGTTATAATATGCTTTTAGGTAGGTTAGTAGTTGTGCGAGTAGAAGAAAAAAATGTTGCGGTATGGTTTAACACCTTCCCTGCACTGCAGCATAGCGGTTGTATTATTATCGCCATTACTTGTCAACTCATACTTAGTATAGTACATTAGAAGAAAACCTGCAATTTTCCTTTTTGGATCTTTTGCTATTATTAGTCGAAATACTCAAGACGAAGAACAGCCATTAATTCTTCATCCAGCATTCCCTATTTTCGTTTTCGCTAAAAGTTTTTAGCGAATAGCAGCGGTGAAAGTATGCAGTGGTGTTAGTACCCTTCGTTCTTTCTAAATGCCATTTCGCGTTCTTATAAATCCTTTTTCACAAGTGATGCTTAGGTTTGTTTTTGATCTCTTTTACCTCAAGTTGCTAGAGCTGAAGTAGTGTGCCTTTCTTCTTTTGTGACGCAAAGGGTGAAAGGTTGATTATTATAAATTCGCCTTCTTTAGTTGGTTTGATCATATTCTGATTCTTGATTAAGCCAGACGTTCAAGTCTAATTTAAAATTGAACTGCTTTTCGAACTAAAAAAAAAATTTGAAATATTGTGACAAGAAATCAAACGAAATACATACCAACCTCCAGTATAGTAGGGTTTTTCATTATGATAGTTTCGTGTGATGTTCGAGTGATGTTTGACACATTAGTTAATATGATTGCGTGATATATTTCAGTTTCTGTGACTTGAAAACCATTTCGCAGTAAAGTTATAATACGTAAAGAGCATGTTCTCGGCATTCAAAGAGAAAGTGGTGGCAACATACCTTTTCTAGTATCGTAGTTTGACACGATTAAATTAATTATATTCGTTGCAGCAGAACTTTAACTGCTTGCATAAAACATGTAAATATGAAGTTAACCTTTAATAGCAATAGCTTTTGATGATGCTTTCTTGATAACTCATCAATTCGCACATGTATATTGATGAGACAGTGTCCTTGTCACCTTACAAATATCAAATGCCCTTATTTATTCTTTAAAATGCTATTTTTTCTGTTTTAAATGAAATGTCACATAATGCATCTTTCATTGTAAAAGACACATGAACCTTTGCGGAAAATATAACATCAACATCAAAAGGGAAAACATAAAAAAGTACACAATATGCATGGAATAATTTGTAACTCACTCTTTGCAAAATCCATGCGGTAAAATACGATTTTTAATAGAATGACAACACGAACCTTCTGTTACATTCATTCGTTAGGTTTTCCGATCACATGTACATCAAGTTAGTTATAACATTTTTTATGCATTTACATTTGCAATAACGCACGTCTTTTGGTTTTTTACGCTTTCGTTACCGCACGTTTATTGTGTGCCATTATAACATATTATACATATGTTTACGTGATAAGTCAATTACAAGGTGTAGCAATAAAAGGTCAAATATCCGTGCTGGGCTTGACTCAAAGGCAAAGCAAGCCTGATGACCGAGAATAAGAGACTCAAAATGAGACCATTACTAGTTTACACTCAGATCACGCCTTGTATTACAAGCAATACAATATCCCATTTCATTTGGCAATGGTACATCATAAAACGAACAAAAGATTGCAAAAAATACCCTGTACCTCTAGGAACTTCATTTTTTCTTTTTACATAAAATCCGATGATGATGATAGCAGTGTAAGTGTATATGTATGTATGTCTACAATGGTATATGCAACTTTTTTTTTGTGTTTGGGAGAAAAATTGTATTGTCAGAGTAGCGAGAATTTAGTAACAATGTAAAATTTGTTATTGTGTTCGCCTTCTTGGTGGTAAGGTTGATGATGATATTCCCCTCTTTCTGTCTTTCCCAACGATGCAATCTTCTTCTGCCGCAAAAACTTCCCCATTGTAGAAAACATACATCTTATGTTATTATTACGATTATAGCTAGTACTATAGTCATTTTGTGCAGTTTAGTTTTGAGATACGTAAAAGGTGGTAGTGGTAGTACGCGGCATCAACGGCGCCGTAATAGTTCGTCTGTTTAGAACTCCCATGCGGTTTTCTTCATTTCAAACGGCAAAACATATTGGAGAAAGCAAAATAGGATATATACTTTATTTTGCCTGCAAATTGTATAACCTATTTTTTTCCTTTTTACTTTCAATTCCGCGTTGTGTTGTTTTCCTATTTAAGATCCTGAACTTTTTTCAAAGTATACAATGTAAAAAGGAAAAAAAACTGTATACAATCTCGTTGGAAATCTAACTGCCACACAAGTCACACACACAAGACTCCTTCATATGTAGTTTGAAAAATAGCTGTTAAGATTCACAGTTCACAGACGATAATACATTTTCTTAGAGAGTTTACACTTTTCAATTCCCTGGTGCTTGGTGAAATCTTATTATGCTTTAGTACAGGGCTGCATGTGTGTGCCGTGTGTGCACAGTGCACGTTAAACAATAAAGTGGTAAAATACATATTTGGAACAACTCTAGTCTATAATGTTCCAATATATACTTTCTTTTGATACTATTGCAAAATCTCTGGTGGGATTTCTGAGAAAAGTTCTAAAAACTTGAAATGCGAAATGCGCAGCAGCAAGTGTGAATATATGCATGTCTGCAGTTTATTTAATCTTTTGCTAACAAACAAGTTATTTGTACGTACTGTACCCCAATTGCCCTGATTACCTATCACATGGGTACAGAGTAACGATGCTTAGAAAACAAGACATTTACATATACTGTGAAACGCAGTATAACAAAATGTACGCACAGGATCTTTTCCATTCTTTATTATTAAGTGGATGCATATTGTATATTTATATTACATTTATATTTATATTACGTTTACAAGACAAGAAAATAGTCATGTCCTCCACCCAACTAGCTAAACGAAAAAACAACAGCACAAGAAGCGTGCATAACTATTCAAACTACATACTTAATGAAACTGAACTACACATCCTGGAATTAGGACTCAACTACGCCGTCCCAATTAAATCACATACGAAGCTCATGATTGAATCCGCTCTCAACATCGAAAATTGCATACAAACACTTAATCATGCCCGTTACGATAACCAATTTAAAAATGAACTAAGAGTTGAATCTATGAAAATTCTGAAGTCAGAACTCAACACTACGAACAAAGAAGAAGAACATTACTTCTGGATCCAGAAAGGACTCTCAAATTTAAAAAAATCTAAGGATATAATAATTTGCCCTGCAGACAAAGGAAATGTAACCGTAATTCTGGATCGGTTGGAATATGAAACCAAAATCAATACAATTTTATCAGACACTTGTTATGAACTTATGACTTCAGATCCAACTTCAACTTTTGAAGAAGAACTCAAATCAACCTGTCTTGATTTCAACAAAATGAAACATTTAAAAGATGAAGAATATAAGTACATCACATGTTCCCGATCTCGCACTCCAAGATTTTACGGTCTTCCAAAAATCCATAAAGAGGGGAGGCCCTTTCGTCCTATAGTAGACTTCCGTCATGCTCCTACATACCGACTGGCAAAATATTTGAAAAGGATCCTACAAACTTTGATCAACAATGAGTTCTGTACAAAAAATGCCTATCACATGAGCAATTTCCTGAAAGACACTACGATTCCCGATGGCTTCGACCTAGTTTCTTTTGATGTTATCTCCCTCTTCACAAAAGTTCCAGTACAAGATACTTTACAGTATATTGAAGAACAACTAGATATAAACCGGATATGGCGGTCGAAAACTAATCTGTCTAAAAGAGAAGTCATCAAGTTACTCAAAATATGTGTAAAATGTAATTATTTCACCTGGAACAATCAGATTTATAGACAAAAAGAAGGATGTCCGATGGGATCACCCATCTCTCCAGTTTTAGCTGAATTAGCAATGCAAAAATTTGAACACAACATGATCAAGGACAATTCTCTTTTCTCATTTTACAAACGATATGTGGACGACTCAGCCTCCGCCATTCTTCATGGATCTCAAGACACAGTCCTCCAGTATTTAAATTCTTATAACTCTGAGATACAATTCACATGTGAAATAGAGCAGGAAAACAAACTACCCTTCTTAGATTTGGAGCTAATCCATTGTGATGACGGCCGAATAAAAAGAAGAGTCTATCGGAAACCGACAAACACAGGCAGATATTTAAACTTTAAATCATATCATCACGTTTCTCAAAAAATGTCTGCTGTAGACGGTCTTGCTTTCAGAGCCTTCATGTTGTGTGACTCAGAATATTTAGAAGATGAATTAAATAAGATTCGCAAAGATTTTCTGTCCAACAATTACCCACTCAATTTCATCAACAAACGGATTGAAAAAATGCAACAAAAAGTAGCAACATACTCATTCAACAACGAGACCGTAGATGAAGAAGAAGCTCCGCCACGTCTTATTTTACCGTACATGGGATACATAACATCTCGAATAACCAACCTTTTCAGATCAAAAATAGTTTGTGATTTTGGCTATATTCCCGGTACGAAAATTGGAAGTTTAATTTGTAATATGAAGGAAAGATTAAATAACATCCCTGCAGGAATATACCAAATCACATGTAGCTGTGGAGGCATCTACATTGGCGAAACTAACAGACCATTTAACGAACGAGTTGAAGATCATTTACGTAAAAATGGCAATTCGGCAGTATGCGAACACATACGTGAGAACCCTACCCATAACATCAATCTGGACTCAGCAAGTCTCGTGGAAATAGAAAACCGTCCTTTCCACAGAATAGCAAAAGAAGGTTTGTATATTCAAAACATGGATGATAACACCAAACTTAACAAAAACAACGGAAAGACTTTGAATCCCATAATTTCTACCTTCCTCCTCCCTCTTTTTAAAAAAACCTGAAGAAATGACAACACAACCTAGAAGATCGCTTGATAACATTTCCAAGGATTCTTGAACCATACATAATATTATCTTCATTGTTACCACATATCAATTATATTTTTAGCTTAGGTATATGTTATTTTCTACACTTTGTAAATTTTCATTCTTTATGTATACTCCTGATGAAGAAATTGATTAAATTTCGAAAGCTTGAGTGAACTATTTCCTCCTACATTCGTCAAGCCCTTCATTAACATATTATCATATATATTACATTCTGTCGGGTTTAATATTTTGCCCAAAAAGTGTATGTTGTTTGTAATCTGTCAGGTATGAGGTATGACTTGACTTAGGACAAGCGCTCAACTTCTGCTTAAAAATTTTGTACTTCCCTTTAATTTGTTTTTGTTTCCTTCCTGTAAACTTTTTACATTGCATACATACCTTTATTAGAATTGCGAATTTTTCACCAAATGTACTCCAAAGAATGAAAATAGTTTTGTGTACATTTTTACGCTTCATTTTGACTACTGAAGATGAAAGGCTTAAAGTCTCATAATATCCCTTACCATGACTGAATTATTTATTTTGTGTGCGTAAATACTTTGAGGTCAGTGTGGAGATGCGCAATATCTGTATGAGTATTTTATACGAGCTTCTTGAGACAATTTAAATATATATTGTAGTTCTGAATGGCGTAGGAGCTTTGTGAAATAAAAAATGTTTGCGAAAGATACGTCATATACATCCAACTGGAAACTGCAATAATAAAGCTTTGTGCGTTTGAATTTCGGATGTGAAACAGCAGGAGAAACACAGAATGTCCCTTTTGCTTTTATTTTTTCCCCAATGTTTGGTTTTACTACAAAAACTCTGTAATGAACTAGGCCGTTATTATTAGTACTCACAAAGAAGGCAAGAGTTTATTACCACATGGTTGAGTTTTCTCTAGGAAAAACTCTCAATAGTAATTACGACCGAGTTTTCACTTCATTCGGTCCAATTCAAAAAAAATCCAACTACTTTTCCTATGAGAAAATATGGTGGGTGTACACAAAGGCCTCGCAAAATACATAACCATATGGTGGTATATTGCGTCTAGAGTTTTTTTGTTTGTTCTAATTCTGTTACAATAAAAAGGATATGGTTGCTTGAATTAGGAGAAATGGTACAACTGTTTGAGATAGACTAAAGGACAAGAATACTAGAGATTTTAAGTAGATGTATACATTTTCTCTGGAGCTGTGATGTGATACCTTCGTTTTAACCTGATGCTGGACAAAAGTTAATCTTCAAAATCCTTATGATCATAACATAACACTGTCTTACAGTTTACAATACAGTGCTACACTTTGGGTTATTTATAATTCTCTAAAGAAACTTTTGATGCATGGATATAATGAATGTCTGTATAGCTCATAAAAATTAAGTAACTACCGACTAAAGTAAGTAGTACTTTCGTGGAAAGGCAAACAGAGTCCTAGATATTTGAAGCCATGCTCATCCTAATTCTCTTTCACACAAGCGGATGAATGATACATTATTTTAGTTCCAAGAAATATTACTCTCTTTTTGTGTTGTAGAAAAAGAATCAGTATCTCAAGGAATACACAGACATATGGGGTGTTACTTAAGTAGCAGAATAAAAATGCACATAACTTTCTCCGTTCACCTAGCCGACTATCAGTCACGGCTCTAGAAGAGCCGTGCACTGCACTGTGCTGTTTTGATGTGCTAATGTACCAAGTGTTATTTTATATTACCATCAGTTTTACGAATTCGGCTTTGCTTGTATTTTTGCTAGTGGAATTTTGGTATTAGGTTTGTTTGTGTGCTTACAGCATGTGGTTGTTTCGAGCTGCTCATCTCCGGGGGTCAATTATCTAGGCTTTTGTTTGTCATTGCGAAATGTAGTGTGTGTATGTGGTAAGAAGAGGAATTTACAAAAAGAATAAAACATGGTTTTTATGAGTATAAAATGAAATACGGGTTTTTATAAAACCACACAGGCTGAAATCTGTTTTTATAAACTTGATATACTATATTGCGTACCGTAAGATGCATGCATGTTCAAAATACTAGAAAGCAAACTGTGGAAAGTATGACTACCTATATTGACAGCTGCCTGCAGCTTTTTTCGACGGAACAAAAAATATTACAATGTGCTTTATTCATTCATCATTGGAAATTAGATGAAAAATTATTCGATTCTATACCTTAAAACGTCCTTTCCAATGGGATATAATAACCGTTTCCTTGTTAGACAAGGTAATATGATGATTAGCTATTATGTTGCGAAATAATTTCTAAAATATGTAATAGTTACATATTATACGGAATATTAAAATTTTGAAAGAGAAAATTATATGCTGTATCGCAAATCGGTAGATATTTGTAATTTATTGGTTCTAAAACCAATTGGTTTTACAAATTTGCGCAGCATGATAAACACAAATATTAGTGATTTATAATTCAGGCATAACAAGTCGTTTGTATTCTACGATCCAAAAATAATATTATTTTAAATACAACATAATCATAATGTAGAAAAGAAAGAACTAGAGTGTAAATCTAGATTCCACACTGTAAACCTTTTGGGAAGTTTAATTTTGTGGTTTATCTAATAAAGAAAACATGATGATATGCCATACCATAGTATTGATGAAGAGCTTCCAGGTATTTACTTAATAGCACAAAATAGCAACTTCGCAGACTATCTGAGACTATCTACTTAAATGTCTATTTTATTATTTAATAGAAATGCTATTATTAGTTAAACATTTCGGTTTTACGCTTGTTCTGTTTTCTGAGTCAGTATACTCGCTGCGCAAACACTTCATATCTGACTGCAATTGTAAAGTGTCCGTGTAAAGAATATATTCTCGTTTACAAATCTCTGGATCTACTCAGATACACAGTACTAGCTAACGTTATTATTGGTAGTAATGCAAATACGATTACAGTATTGTAAAATACATAATAAGAGTGTTTGCCACAAACACCAGTGATGATGATGGTTGGCGAATGACGATAAAACTACTTCTCTGGCTTTGCTTTAGCTACTGAAGTGAAGCTAATGACACTTGTGTTACTTTTTGATTTCTACTAGTTTCAGCCAAAATTTCCAAATTGAATTTATAGCTTCATTTATCCTCACTAATTTCGCACGTGACGGATTGTTTATAAACCGCGTATATTCTTGGCCATAAAACCTGACAGTGTCTGCAGTAGTAGTCTACAGCAGATTTATTTACACGCTGTTTGACTGCAGTGCATTCCATTGTTCCCATCTCTAAAGTAATTTCGCCGTATTTCCACATTTCTACGTGTATCTTGCTTGATTTGAATGCATCACGAACAAAATGAGATCTCACCGTGACTTGTGTATGTGTGGGAGTGATAATAAATACACGATCGTGTACATAAGTACCCCACTACCACTACTTGTGGAAAGAATACTCATGTCATTAGTCGGCAGCAGTGAAATCTACCATGCAGCAGGCAGGAGTAGCAATAATACGTATTTTGTAAAACATGAATGAAGGAATGAATGGTGGTTACGCTACGTCCGATGATATTTGTATTTCCACTTTACTTTCTTCATTTCATGCCCCTTTCTACTTTCACTACTATTATCGCGCCCACACTGTTGTAGTTAGTAGTTTTTGTGGTGGCATGTAACTCATGTACATATGTGGTACTTTATTTTGTACCTGCGATAATACTTCACTAATGAAGTACTCTCTTGGGATTATTATGTATTGCTAGCCGTGGCCATGTTCCCTCGCATTTTACAACCACAAGTGAAACGGACTCCTAACCACAGAATGTCGGAGAAATATATACATAGTAGTACACCATAGTGTAGTATATTCACTCATTCGTGAAGTATAGCTACAGCTGAAGGTGAATTAAGTTGCATAAAAAATTGGTGAGAGGTGAAAGTTAAGTAGACATGTTCTACAACTGCATCTTTCACTATCGTGGAAACATTTTAAACATTATCATCATCTCAACAGCTATAACGTGCAATATATTGGTACCGTTATCAGGCCATAATTCTTGGAAATCTCTTGTGTGCGCCCATTTTGAAAATCTTTTGACCTTCTATTTAAAGAAATACAAGGTAAAAATAGAGGGAATGTAGTGCAGTATATGGTAAATAACTTATATAAGAGAAAGTAGTTGTAATTCAATATTACACCCAAATGAAATTTGATACACGTCGTTAGTTAAAGTTCAAATGATAATCTGATCAGTTCCAGGCAGAATTTCGTTTACGTTGTCTGAAAAATATATAAGAAATCAATACATTGATCCACCAAAGCCAAAACCATACCTAAGCCTAAGATTGAAATATAATTTGGATGAAAAGAACCTCAACTTTTGGTTTAGGTCGGGCTGGAAGCTAAACTTTTCTGCTCAAAAACATATATCCTTTCTTTCATGTGCATCACATATCACATATTCCTAAAACAGTAAGGCTCCTGATTAGGCACAGCTCACCCATCATCTTTGAAAAGTTTATCACAGTCATACCATCTCATGTCAGTTGCAATAATAATAGAACGACAATAGTAATAAATCATTCTAGGGTATCTGGGTTCGGGATTTAGACTGCTTCTCAACTTTCACAATGTTTTTGTTGGATATTGATGAGGTTGAGCCTAAAATGTGTGTGAATGACAACTGTGTAAAATTAGGGTAGTGAAACCGAATAAAGTCTGCATAAACTTTAGATACATACATCGTAAGCCTCAATTCATAAAAAATACATAATAATATGTACATGGATATCTAATATTGTATAGCTTTATATGTAATGTGGTATAATCAGTTGACATCCGTTTTGTAAGTGATTTCGATCCTGGAAGTAGGAATTCAAAATATATAAAAAATATTAAAGTTACACCAGGTAGAGGATCACTTGGTTTTGGTGTCAAAAGCACCGTCATGACATTATGGTACTAAATTGTGACTTGTAAGCAAAAACACCAAAGTGACATCAGTGCAGTGTAACATTAGATCGTAGAGAGACGAGTTTACGAGACTATCTTTTGAGTTGAAATATAGGCGGATCATACTATTTGTTTGTGGAGAAAGCTGCCATGCTGTTCGCGATATCTTGTTGATGAGCAACCACAGTATACAAGTATATAATCGTATTCATCCATCATACGGTAAATTATAGAAAACCTACTATTTTAGGTTGAATATGGGATGTTTGGTAAACAGCTTAAACAGCAGCAGTGTAACCACACCATCATGCATCGTCATCTGTCAAGACTAGAGATATGTATGGGTTGGGGTGGTCTTCTCTTCTCTTGTTTTTCAATGTGTTAACAAATTTTGTTATCACTATAGTACTTTCGTAGATATAAAGAGGCAAATAGATGTAATTTACACAATGTACATATGTTATATTTGGACAAAGACATAAAATGTCAGTCCTCGCATACATATTCCCTCTTTCCTGTGCAGTAAACCGACCTTGTGTAATCAAAATTACTCGTTGATTCACACAAGACTATCAAAATGCCATTGAATTTGTAACAAAGGTAAAGAAGTATGGCTATGGCTTAGTAAAGCATTATGCTCATGTAATGCAGCAACACATATTCCAATGGCGACAAGTAATGATAATGTTTTCAGTTGTTATTATGTAGCCCACTTTACTCCCCATCAAGATTGCTTGTGTGTGAGAACCTCTATAAATTCCCTGGGATGTTGAAAAGCTGTCAAGCATTCTCATTTATTACGTATTCATGAACATTAATTACCAAAAGTGCTGTTCTCTCTTCCTCTCTAGTTTGCGGATATGGTTGTCTTATGTGCAATCTACGCATATAGAACAACAACCTAAACTACTATTTTTACAGCTCTTGGATCTATTGTATTTGTGATCGTTCTGACGTGACTCATGGTTAACTGATTATTCCATAGTCGCAATCGCAACTATATCTTCCGTAATATAATGAATAGTTAAATGTATGGTATGAAATGAAAGGCAAACATTTTTGTGTAATTTTGCCTTTTCAACGTATAGTCTCGCCAGAGGACATTTACCTTTACAATTCATACATTTCAAAGGGTTCTTGATAAAAATCTTTCACTTAGTTCGTTCGCCTACAATTTCAAATAAGAGTTATTATTAAAACATGTAACAGTTGTCTGCCTGCACTGCTATCAATAGATGAAAAAGAAATAAGTAGGTATACCAACAACTTTGATACTAATGTTACTTTTGCTTTTTTATGTGAACCCTTTTTGTATGACGTACGTTACGTTACGTGTTGTATAAAAAAAGTTACATATTCCGGCAAAAAAAAAAGTTTTTTCTCCGTTTTTACCTCAACCTCATGTCGCATGGCAAAAATCAGTAGGATTCTTGTTTTTTATAAAGAGCTTAAATTTCAAACTGGCAATAAAAGTTTGTACATCTGTATTTTGGTGTAGGAATTCAACTGTCAACACCGTTCCTCAAAAGTGCAACTTAAACTTCATCCATGTCTGAAGTATTTTCGCAAAGACATTCATTGGGCAGACTGAAATGTGAGCAAAAAAAGTAAAAGCCGAACTATCCTTATTTGGCCTCCAAGTTAAATGGAGTACGTAAGTCGCAGAGAAAGTACGTCGAGGCTAGTCTAGGCTAACATGTACATACATATTGTTGCATTAAAGTATGCGTAAGATCTTTACAATGATTATAGGCTATAAGTATAAATATACATACGTTATACATTTTTGATGTACGCTTCAGAAGTATGCCTTTTCCTTCAACTTTAATTTTGTGCTTGTGATGTTCAACTCCGGCCTGTCAAAGCCATACTTTAATTTGTCATTGAATGTAGCCTTGAACTAAAATGATATGTTTTAAGTTACTTTCAATAGCACTAATACTTATAAAAGGTAATGAGAACTTAAAAATGTCTATCATTGTAACTATATTATGTGTCTATCTTTTTTGCTAGAATGGTAACATAAAATGTTTTATTTGAAAGCGGCAGATAGAACTTTTTCGTGCACAATCGAAACAACCTGATATTGGCAGGGTATTTAGTCTTCCATATGTCAATATGATCTCATGAACGGAACAAATTTTATGTGCAGGCCCCGCACTGCAGGTTGTGATTCACGTTTTTAACCTAATAAATGTTAAGATCAAAGTACAAGTACAGTATAATTGCACAATTCACAATGGGAGAAGGAAATGTGATGTAAGTCAGTATTTTAAAGGAAATCTAAGTAAGTGTCATAAAATACTTAAGAAAGTGAAGGTACATACGATTTTAATAGAGTTCACGGTTCTACGGATTGAATTTTTAAAAATTTTACAGGGTCTGATGGCAAGGAGAAAATGAGAATAGGGCTTTCACCAAACAGCGTCATACGTACAAAAACCTAAAAATGACTTATATCTTAGAACGCCCTTCAATAATCAATAAAATATGCGTTAACACTTCAAGCTTGGAGTGAAACAAATAAAACATTTAGAAGGCCTTCATTTTCAAATTATGAAAAGGAGTACTTTTTTTTAAACAGGGCCCTAATGTAATTGAAGAGAAATGTCAATTAAAAAGCAATCTTAGTATTCTATGAAGAGCTCAATCGTAAATTTATCTTCAAGAATATTATGTGCCCATTATTCGTCTCGAGTCTCGACATAATAGCAAGTTTGCATCTTGCAGTAAATTGTTTTCTAATTTCAGTTATAACTGTCTGTTAAGACTCAGTAATTATACTATTATCATGCGACACTTGATTGGGACAGCCTTCTTGATGTAGCTTATGAGAACATATAAATATCTCATATAATGTTCTATATAAGACTATTTCTATATACTCAGGTCACCGCCGAGATATAGTAGTTATGAATGTATACTAAGAAGAGAACTAATTTCAGAAAGTGTGTCATGGGGAAAGCTGTCAAGCGAACCCTCGGCCGACACCTGTTAAAAATAAATGAAAGCTCAAAATGTGATAACAAACGTCACAGTAGGATTTTTGATGACGTTTTAAACCAATTACGTGCCTGTGTGCTATACAAATTACATGTGATTGATTTATAGAAGTAAAAATAAATATAATATAATTACGTCAATGAGATATAAGTGCTAAAATCGACGAGGCCCCATGCTCTGCAGAATTTTACAGTTTTTTGATAATACATAATTGCATTTTGTACCATCGTGCATGCAGAACTTACAAAACCAATTCATGCGAAACCTTGAATCCTCAAGCATAATTTGTTTTTAGATACAAACTGTAATCAAAGTTGCCTTGTACAATCAATATTTTAAATTAAACTTTTACCCACATGGTCTCTAGTCAAAATTTACAAATTAAATTAAAAGCAACCTGGATGTCTCTGAAATGAGGTCTTGTGAAAATTGATTTACCTGAGACCAAACTGAAACCAAAAGCAAAGTAATTAAATTGCCGAGTTTCGAAATAAAAATAAACAGAGCATGCAGATCATTTAATAAATAAATAATTGCAACGATAACTGGAAATTGTGCATTAGCTTTCCCGTAGAGTTTATTTTATCTTCTCTTCTTTATAGTCTAAAAATATACTATGAAAGACGGAGAGGGAGAACCTAGATTGTACCCCTTACAATTCACAACACTTCATGTTACAATTTACCGTTTAATTTGTCGAAAACTTATTTCGATGCGTACATAATCTTTTAAAATATCTACTTTATATAAGTTGCCAATATGCAAATTTTGCACGAGTCCATGTATTTAGATTGGCGTTCCCCTCCTTT
>JAQFZH010001100.1:0-24201 GCA_034695485.1 Entomobrya nivalis
GAAATATTATATTATGAAATGTTATGACTTTGTTTTATAGTTTAAATGCAAGAATAAAACTGCTTATAAAATTGGGGGAAAATTCTGTTTTTGGGATTTTTTCCGATCACCGTGAACAACTATCAATATTACTGAAACCTGGAGAAATAATTAAGTTTAAGGAACTTCTTCAGTATAATAATACTTCTTTAAAGTCTTCGTTTATTTTAAGTGTAGTGCTAAAAGCATGAAGAGTATTATCATTATCATAGCTATACGTTTCCATAATATTATGTATGGTATGTGCTTCGTGCAAAACAGCATATAATCCTAGCTGACTTTATCATCATATGGATACCCAGAAAGATCTGTAATAAATAAAGTTGCAATTGCCAATTTCTCAGGAACTCAGTGGTATAAATAATATTACACAAATGTGTTTGTGAACAGTGGAATTTCAAAATGCACACTGTGCTTTATACATAACTATGGCATACAAAAAAAATAGATTCAATGCTTCACATATCAATTTCAGAGATCACAGTGTGAGTTTTTTGTACTTTCAGCAATGGCGTTTGAATAATACGTACACTCAATTCTCATAGTCAAACGAATATTTTGATTTCTGATTGTCGGAAAGGCTCTCGCTGATAGATGACGATTGTATTATATTTGACAAAGTGGTTTGTGCATGCCCAAACATCAAAGCAGCACAAAGAAGACTGTTCAAAAAATGAAAACGTCAACTTTGAGTACATTTTCTTTGAGACGTATCTTCAAACGTTGCTATTACATATTTTTTTCACACAATACTGTTATTAATGCATTGTTGCCGCCCACACGACTTGTTATGCTTTCACAAAAAAAAAATTCTATGAATTACCCATTGCACCTTGGATACTTGGAGATAAGAGGATCAACAGAAGGTTATAAAAACACGTAATCTTTTCTAAAATATTGCTAGGATTTTTCCTCTTCTCCACCTCAAGAAATCCACAGGAAGAATGTGCAAAGTATATTTTCATACTTTGTTCACATTTGTCAATAGCATAATTCATGCCTCTACTTTGTCCGAATGTCATAAAATCGAGTTCGAATACAGGTTCCAAACGTTTGTAAATGCAAAAATGATGTTGATATATTATCAAAGAAATAATTGACACGCTAAAGGCCATAATCCAATATCGAAGGATAAACGAGTCGAGATAGCCTCTTGTTTAGGTGTGTATTAAGTTGCCCCAAATCGTAGAAACAAAACTGGTTGTATTTTGGTTAAAATGAAGCATGAATAGCAATTATCCGGACGGAGAAAGCTCCCAGCAAACAAAGTGAAAGCTTGAGTGAAAGCTCACCAGAGACTGATCTTATTTTGGAAGCAGTCCCCTTTTTTATTGAGTGAAAATATTAATTACAGTTCTATGCTGAGGTGGGTTCAAGGGCATTGTATCTGAATGTGCTGTATGCGTAGAACGTCGAAAGTGGGTGTTGCTATTCATTTGATTTAATATGAATGGATGGTGACATAAAGGCATGGATGGATGAGTAAACTTTGTTATTCTGCCCCTTTGACTACTACCATCCTTACTGTGTGTTAAGGAACTTTACTGGATTGGTAGATTAGATCTGTATGGTAAAACTTCTGATGTACCAAAATGTTTGAGAACAAAACATTTTACCAGTTGCACATAAATATGTACACGTAAACAAATTCTTGAAATTTACCCGACTGGTAATGAATTTCTGAAAAATGATTTAAACATGTTTATTTGACAGTCATTTCAATTAATGTCAAAGAATGTAATACATTTTAAGTTTTGATTCTTTTATGGAAAAACTTTCATTCGGTTTAAATAAGTACCTTGACATTTATTTAAATCAGTTCTACGGAAGCACTTGATTAGCATGCTGTCACAATCACTAAACATAATCTCCGCTCTTTCTGTTACATTATGAAAATGAATTTTTTTGCTAGTTTTATCTTCTCGGATATCCTTTTTGGATAGCCGTCAAATAAGCATCCGACTCCTACTTTTTCCTGCTCCTTGGATCCATCATGATTTAAAATAAGAAAATTCTAGCGACTACGATGAGACACTGTCATGCGCAATAAAATAAAATTCTAAAATAAGAATAAAAATTCTAATCTTTTGCTCAACATCATCCTGCTGGTTTCGTCACTACAATTTTTCATCTCAATCTTTTAGAAACATGATTTGACATTCATATCCATTTTCAGTTAAACCCACCATTCTTTTAAACGAGAGGTTCGCTAAAAAAATTTGTTGAGCTAAAACGTACTTAAGCATATTTAAGTACGTATCAAAAAAAGAACTTGGTTAGGGTGGCTTTAAAAAAATATTATTCAGACGTTCTTAGGCGTAGTCAATATGAAGTATAGTTAACATTTAACTTTACAATTTTACATACGATTCTATGAACAGTTTTTGATAAGTTGAAAAGCTTCATTTTCGCGTCTATTAAGGAAAAAGTTCAAGTGCAAAAAATGGGTTTACACAGGTGTTCTCCATATAAAAGTATGTATCTTGGGCATACCAAAGATATATATCATAAATGTCAAACCGTGGGTTGTGCAACAATTAAAGTCTGAGCTTAACAACCAAAAGCCTATATTTTAAATCCCAGCATTTGTTCATATAAGGGTAAGTCTCATATGTGTATACAAAACGCCAAACATTATCTTTTAGATAATGCTGAGTATATTGGCAACTCACGGAATGGTATTCAATTTATGATAAAATATCAAATATACCAATTATAGCTATAACATTGCCTTCCCAAGCTTATATAACTTTGACATTTCATATTTAGCACCTGAATAG
The DNA here is from genome assembly GCA_034695485.1 of Entomobrya nivalis. NCBI lineage: Eukaryota > Metazoa > Arthropoda > Collembola > Entomobryomorpha > Entomobryidae > Entomobrya > Entomobrya nivalis. The sequence goes on from JAQFZH010001100.1 coordinate 2,820, forward strand.
CTTTGAGAAGAAAACTGTTGAGCTTGCTGCTTGTTTGTTGCTTCAATAAAATCATTGCTCACTACAATAACCCCAGAAAGTTAAATATAGGATAAAAAGTCAAATATTTCATGTATTGCGTGGCCACAGCCCCAGCAACGTAGAAAAAAACTGGTTGTATTTAGATTACATTGAAGCATTGAGCAGAAGGAGAAAGTTCCCAGGAAGCAAATGCGACTTGAGTGAGAGCTCAACTGAGACTGATTTTATTTTGGAAGCAGCATCCAGTTTAGTGCGTGAAAATATTGATTACAGTTCTGTGCAGAAGTAGGGCATTGCATCTGAATGTTCAGACTTCCTACCTACTAGATATAATATGAATGGAAGGTCTTATAGGCATGAATGAATGAGAGTGAAAGCAGACCCGTTCGTAAATTTTGTTGTTACGCTGCCATCTTCACTACTACCGTCTTAACTATACATATGTTAGCAATATCAAATCAAAGTTTTTTCGCATGAAAAAATTTCATTGTTTTAGTAACTTTTGTAGACTGATAATAAACGTTGACGCGTATCACATGAAATTTATAATTGAGATGACTTTACAAAACTCTTGTGATTATTTATTCATGCTGATATTAAATCATATAAAACATATGGACAAAGGAAATATATTTTACAATCTTTTCTAGTTGGATTTGAAGTCTGCTAGTTTTATCAGCTGCACTCAACACTTATTTCGGCTAAACATATACTTTGCTGCATGTCAGTTAATATTTTAACCTTATTTGAAAAACGATTACAGCTTCAAATGCACTTACCTCTGCTTAAGTACTTATGTATATAAATAAACAGCTTTTAGACCAAATCAATTTTTTTGCGTTTTAGTTTTTAATTAAGTTCTCTTGACTTGTCGGAAACCACGGACAAGAGATATACTCCAGGAAGTATTCAGTGAAAAAAGTTATCATGCTTCAGCAAAAAAAAAAATCTTAATGCAGCTTTTAGTCCATGTAGGTTCGAGGGTAAAAACTCAGAATCTCTTTCACTTGTAATGGCAGCTAAATGCAAAATTCTTTGAAAATCCATAACAATACTAACGATATTTGCAAATATTCGTATGAAAGACGATAAAACATGGTTGAATGTTAGGAAACAAAGTTGCACAACAACTGAAGACTACTAGTAAAAAGCTCTCAAAAAAATTAACGTAACATCCCACGCAGCTTTTAGCAAAATTAGATTTTAATGTTACATCCAAATAAGCTGCTGTACCTCTTCAACCAAGTAACTCATTGTTAAAGCTCTGAAGAGTAGCTCTAGTTTCGAAAGGCCTAATGGTCAGCACAGAAATGAAAAAAACACAAATTTTAAATGGTGACATAAGCAAAAAAAATTGAAGTAGTTATGTCTTTTAAAATCTCATTCAAATGAATACCTACAAAGTTATAAATCCGAAGGACACACTAGAAATGAAGTTAACAAAATCGAAATTGCATAATTTTTTGGTTGATCCAATATGAATGGCTTGGTGACTGTATGCAGCTTTATTTAATAAATATATCACACGAACACTTTTTAAGACAAATGCTCATACTTCCATCACTTCCTTATGATCTATATCATATTTAATTTTAATATTAGCAGCTCTTAGAATTCTATACTAACAAAATAATGCAAAGACACTAGAAGAACAATGCATTCAGTTCATATTGCGACAACTCTTACAACTTAATTAAATTTTCCAGTTTCTCAATATTTAGAAGCGTTTACTAAATTGCTTTGGAGATTTAGAAGATTTTTGAAATATTTAATAAATGAAATTTAAATTTAATTTTGTTTGCCGGAAAATTTTTATGAATGTTAAGGTGTCGTCAATACCAGTTGTATTCAAATGTTTAAAAATTTCAGCTTCAAAATATAGTGAAAATAACCTACAAAATAATCAGTAATAAAGTAGAGGTAAAAATTATGCAATTTATTAAATCTACCTATTGCTAGAGAATGTTAATTGGTCTGTAATAGGCTGGTTTGTACTCCACTATTTCCTTCACGTCTGTTTAAAAGATATTCACGTACTGTAGGTGTGAAGCTAAGAGGTATTCTTTTCCCTATTGAAAATGTGTGCGTCAGAGTGAATAGCTAGCCCACAAAATTAAATAAAGCACGTAATCTAGTAAAGTAAAGAATGCTAGCTATAGTGCAGCTAGCTATAGCTGGCTACAAAAAGACACTATGGAGAGTGGAAAAAAGGTAATATTCCATACAGTGTATATAAGATTGATGCTCAGCAGAACAAAAATGAGATGCGAACAAGTTTTTTTTCATCGTTCTCGACAGCTTCACTGCAGTGCTTGTGCTCGCCATACTATTCAGAGAAGTGTGCTCGTAAGATGAGCTCTCACTTGATTTAGTGTGTATATCTTTTTTCCACGTGCATAAGGTCCGTACACTACTATTTTATTCAAGTTTTAGAATTGATTCGATAAATTTTAATAAGTTTTCAAACTTAAAAATAATTCAATTAATTGCTTTAAGAAATGACTATTTTTGGGTGTACTATTTTTTGTATTATGTCCATAAAAATAAAAGTGATTTTTTTTTGCTTAAAATAAAATAGAAGATTACAGGGTTTGATTGTTTCAACTTATTGTTATTTAACCTTTGATCATTTTCGTGGCAATAATATATATATTTTAGAACGAATTTTAAACCAACGACAAATTATGTTTCAGGAAAATATTCTCCAACGAACTACTTATATCAGTGGATATTTTAAATATTTTATTACGGAAATTAGTAATTTTTGATGCAGATATTTGCAACAATGTCAAATGTGATATAAATGAGAAAAATATGCACACTTGAGCATTTGTCAAATTAAAGTTTCGTTTTATAAAGCGTTCAGAGTTGAATGGGAATTATCTCATTATGTTCGATATTCTGCTGACGACAACTATCCGGATTTTTCTAGTGTGTCTATACTAAACTTACTATTTCTAAAGGCAAACTTCAAATAAATTTTTGTTCATGAAATATATCAAAAAACTACGTAGGTGTGAAACTGGAAACATATGAAGTTAACATTTAAATAGTACAAAATGATAATAGTCAGTTTCAAGAACGTCATCAAATAACTATACGGAGCATTTAGGATGGTTTTCTATTTTACTTGAATGTCAAGTTGAGCTGATTTTCAGAGAACGCAGCTTGTTGCTTTTGGAAAAATATAAAGCATGGCAAGATTGTGGCTAAAACTGGAGAGAGGAAAGTTTGTATCCAGCTTTCTATCAACTATAAATTGCAGCGTACGTTTCCAGTGACATCCATGGCAAGGAAATGAACTCCTTCTAGCCAAAACGCTCAATTGGGATATCAGTCAACATTGTGCAAACGTTCCATGAAAATCTTCTTTGTTTCCAGCATCATTCCTGTAGCTTTCTCCATTCTCTTGATTCCAGATAGCTGAAAATCAAAAGGATGTATGATGTAGTCATCTTTTTTTGGCTAGGATGCTGCTGGTCAATTTTGAATAGACAATATTTCAGCTGTAGTGCGAAAATTTGCTACAGCCTCAAAGCTTTCAATAGAAAAAATATCGAAAAACTATAATGCTACTTATGTATTTAAGAAGGCTCGAAAATAATAGCAGAAAAAGTCACATGAGTTTGCTTATGAATTTTAGAAAACCTTTTTAAAAGAAATAATACGATGGTAAATTTTATAATTGTGCGAGTTTCATTAAATAAACCGGTTTAAATGGTTATTTAATTGACAAAAAATGTAATTAACTTCAAAAGAAAAAACTAAAAAGCTTTCTGGAAGTGATTGGCAGGTAATCAAGTAATAGTTTAGTTTTGGCCTCAATCGCTTTTGCTGCTTTATTTTAAATGTAAATTACGTTTTTAGACAAAAAAACTAATATTTTTTACTATGTCCAATTTTTTTTGCTGAATTTGAAGTTTTAGTGAAAAAAATCTTGTACATGTAATTTGGAAATGAACAAATGTACAGCAATGTAGCAGGTAAGTTTATTCAACCGTTGAGACTAGTGCCCTACTTCTAAAAAATCGAATGACTCATTTTTAAAAGAACATTAGACCCTTGCCGCAAATCGTTACTCTGAACGAGAACCACTAATGGACTTGGTACATATACAGACGTACGTTAGTAAAATGCACGTTCCGCACACAACCATTACCTGTTTGTTATCATTATTACAACAAGCATACGCATGCCATACCACTCACCTTTAACAATCCTTTAGGATTGCATTGCTTGTGCCGGACATGATGGTTTATGACAGATTGAGTAGCAAAGTGATGTTTATAAATGGACTATAATCGTGAAATTAAATATTTCAATCAACTTTATATTTTCTTCGAATACTTTTGATGTAAAATTATTTTAATAACACTAATTTTGATACCTAATTTTAAATGCCTACTTGAATAAACGATTCAAATATTTAAACAAAATACTCGTCAAACCCAACTCATTATTTTTTTAACAAATTTTGTTTACTTTGCTAATAATATGAATTAAAATATATATATTAAATTTATATTTCTAAAAATATATAAAATATTTTAATGAGCTAATCACATCAACAATTAAACTGCATTTTTTAAAAATATTTTTATTTTGGCATGTTTAATATAAAATAAAATTCTTGAGGCAATGCCCTTTAAATTCCATGCACATGACAAGAGTATCATTATTTTTTAAATTGGAACATGCGTGCGTGCGTGTCGTGTAAAATCTGAGGTTATCAACTCAAAAAATGTGAGTGAATTTTCAAAGAAATTGCAAAATATTTAGGCCTTCTAATTCTAAAAAAAATGACTAAAAGCTTTAAAATATTTAGCCCTGTTTTTATAAAAGTCACTAACCTGCGGATTTACAATTGGTCCATATTTTGTATAAAATATATCTCTAATATCATTTTTCAACTGGTACGACATGGCAATAAAGCTATTTAGTACATTTTGATTGATACAAGTCAAGTCCTCAATTTTTTTAATCAATGTCATCATTAAACTAATCTACAATACGACAGAATAAGTCCATCTGGTCAACAATCTAAAACGACATGCTTCGTTTTTTTGTGTGGTGTGCAATATATCATCTAACAAAGTGTTTGTTCCTTTTGTTACTATTGCTTCATGTTTGTATGTTTGCACTTGAACAAAGTTCATCATCAAAAAAATCATCAAGTGTACCAGATATTTTTTTAGCACATAAGAAGGTAGCAGAATAGGCAAAAACCTTTGAGCATCATTGTTAAGGTTTGGCTATATGATGAAATTGCATGCAATTGCTATGCTAGCCTAATTTCCTATAAGCAAGCTAAAAAAAATCTAACTGTGTACTAACTAGCATTACGTCTAGAATTGTTACGCAATAGTGTAGCAACTTATATTAGGGTAATATATGCTAGGTATAGTATATACCAATAGCATGTAAAAAATCTTAAAGGGTATGTATGGTTGTATAGGTCACCATAGAGACCATTTACTATAGGTACTTGTTTGAACAGAGGAAAAATTATTATTTTTGTTGGGGATCTTGCAAGAATTATTTCATTCGCAATATTTTACTGCTGACTGAAACACGAAAATTGTTTTCGTGCGTGGGTGTAAAAAATTTCGTAAGTGTTTTTGTTATTGAGTCTGAGCTTTTGTTAATGTCGATATTTGTTTCTTGAGTTGTGTTTTAGTATTCAGATTTAAAAATGGGAAATTTAGATCAGTCTGCTACTTGTCTAGTTAGAAACATTTCTAAAAAATGGATAAATTTAAAGAGCGAAACAAAGGAAAAAGGATCTGTGGAGGTGGAAACAACGAAGGAAGAAAAATCATCAGGAAATAAAGTGTTGGAAGTGCTTTGTGATGGTTACTATTACGACGTTACGGAATTCATAGACCGGCATCCTGGAGGGGATATAATTAATTTATATGTGGAATCGGGAGAGGATGCTACTATAGCTATTCAACAGTTTCATTATCGATCTCTGAATATGGTTATGGCTCGAATGAAGGGACTTAAAAAACGACCAGCTACGAATAAAGATGGTAATATATTTTTAAATTGTCATTAAATTAATTATAATTATATTTTTTAAGTGTTTTATTGATTTGTGTTTTTGGTGGTTTGTTTAGTTGGACTTGACTCAGCAACCCAACTGAGACATGATCAACTGACAAAGGATTTTCTGCAATTGAGTGCGGAACTAGAAAAGGAAGGATTTATGGAACCTGATCCCACTCGATTTACAAGTCGAATAGGTCAAAGTTTGGCTATGTTTATAGTTGGTTTATCCATATCCTATTTTTTGGGCTCAACATCAAATACGTGGAATGTTATAAGTGTACTGATAATGACATTAGCGGGAGGTCAACAACTTTGGTTGGGTCATGAAGGGGGACATAATGCATTTACGGGGACGCCCAAATTGGATAGAATATTTCACACTATTTGTTTCGGTAAGGTTTAATTTTAATTTTATTGTTCATTTTTGAAGATAATTTTTTTCCCGCTATTTATATTTATTTTGAAATAATTTTCAGGATTCATTTTCGGTTTGTCTGCATCAAGCTGGAGATATACCCATTCAGAACATCATGCCATGCCACAACATGAAACAAAAGATGCCGATCTTAAAACCATGCCATTGATAGCCTTCAACAAGAAAGTTGTACGAAACTCATCCCAAACCAGATTCTGGGTGAACTATCAACACGTTTTGTTCGTTCTCTGTGACACGTTTCTAGTTACAATGACCTGGAAATTAAATCATCACATCAAATTCTGTTATAAAAACAAGTGCTGGTTCGATCTGATTTGTATGCTTTGTCATTATTCCCTTGTTCCCATATTGGGATTCTGGAATTGGATGGCCATCACTTGGCTTGGATCTATTTACGTTCTGGGAAATCTCGTTTTATCGCATACTCATCTTCCTGTTGTGGAACAAGGTCAGAAATTACATTGGGTTGAGTATGCTTTTCTCCATACTACCAATATTCGATCTTCTTATTGGGTTGATTGGTGGACGGGACATTTGAACTATCAAATTGAACATCATTTGTTCCCAACCATGCCAGAATATAAGGGGAAATTGTGCAGAGATAAAATCAAAGCTTTTGCAAAGAAACACGATTTACCATATCAGCTATGCTCTTATTGGGAGGCTGTTAAAATGGCGTATTTTAATTTGGAACATGTTGCCCAGGAAATTAGACACATGTAAATTCCAGCATTTGTAAAATAGCCTTGTTTATAGTTAAAATCTTAAAGTTTTATTACTGAAAAAATGTATTTTTAATTACACTTTATTTTGTTTGTTGTATATTCTTCGAAGACTTTACATTTTATTTTTTTACTGAATATAATTTATTTATATTTTTATTTATTTTGTAATATATATTTTTATACTCTTCAATTTTTAATACTTGTCTGTACTCCAAACAGACTTAATATTTAGCTATGATGGCCATGTGAGTTGCATTTATGTTTACGGTCATAAATATTGAAATATTTAACTAGAAGTTTAACAAGTGAATATTGATATTACGATAATGACGCTCGTTATGTCCATGTATAAAAAATGTTGTGTTATCTAAACCGTTTATTTTTTTAATTTAATAAAAAAAGTCAAAATAAATCATTAAAAGGTGAAAAAATGGTGTGTGGCAAGTCAATATGAACAAATTTATTAAACATTCCAGTCAATAATAATAACAAAAACGATAATTGGTACTAATCGTTTTGGTACGCTGAGGAGTTAACCAAATAAAATAATATTTTTGTTCGTTTTTTGGAACCATTCCAGATTTTTTTTAAAGAAAAAATTATGATTCTTTCAGACTACATCGCTACCACTGTAACGTTAAAACTAAGCCAAAATCAATTATGTGGCAGTAAACCTCCGCAAAGTATTGTTAAGATAACAGTTAGTTTAGGTAAACGTTTTAACGTGTGTACATAGAACAGTACTGGATTATATTTTGCTTGTAACGCTTCTGGGCAAAGAGCGATGCAGATGATATATGTCCTAATATCATGATAGAAAAATTAGGTTGTGTATCTTTTCGTCTAAAGACCTTTGTGGTGGAAATGAAAATAAAGTGATTCATGAGATAATATATATTTTTGTTACGGAAACTACACAATAATCGCAATGCGTTTTAATACATTTTACGTAATATGACTATAATGCATTATTTTACTGTATTTGGCATAATATTGATTTATGAAAAAACATAGATTGCTACTACCACACTTGACTGCATTTATAGAAATTAAGAGCGTCTAGAAGTGAACTGAATGGAAAATTATTTGTTATGAGATGCTACTTGTTTAACACGGATGGTATTATGTTTCTCGTATCAATGGTCCATTTTATAATAGTAAGTTAAATATTTCATATCTATTTGTTTGTTTGTAAATGTGACAAATAAATGTTTACTAAATAAAAAACAAATTTGTTTCATTACGCCCCACAATTTAACAAATGAGATGTCGTTAAGATAAGGAAATAAATTTAACTTGAGCAGAACACATTTTGGAATAATAAAAATTAATGTAGCAAAATTTTATGCTTTCATTTTTATTTTTATTTGAGAAGAACTCTGATAAAAATCAATGGTAGATATCCCAATTTAGTTTTCATTATTTGTAATCCAAGTTTTCAGGTGATTGACGACACAAAACAAACTTAAATTTAGTGCAATCTTGATAACAGCTGGTAATTATTGGCTTAAAGATCGAAAACATTTATAAGGGGTTGTCATGTATACTCAATTAACTAACCATATAAACTCATAGTACGCCTTCATTAGATTATTCTAAAAATAAAACCAATTAAATATTTTATATTAAACAGGCACATAATGAGTGCTATAATTATCTTCAAGAATAGATTTTTTAATTAAAATATTGGCAACCTTTGACAAATTATCTTGGATAATTAATTATGATATTTCAATGAGTTGACATGACTTTTGGAATGTTTTTGCATGTTTAATGATCTGTGAAAAATGTAAACTTAGATGGGCAACGTGATCACTTAATTATATTATTTATATGATAAAAGGGTCAGTATTTAACCTAGTAGTAATGAAAGCTGAGATGAGGTTAGGGAATTTAATCGTGCATTAAATACAAGCATCTGTTCATCATTACGTTTATCCCTACATGCCACGTGTCTATTAATACAAGCTTTTAGGCTGTAATCTTGGCATGACTCACCAAAAATATTATTATATCGTCAATGCAAAACAAATGGAATGACTTAACACTGTAGCCATAATAAACATATGGAACTTTTTTAAAGTTTATTAACAAAGCAATCGAATTGAACCGGCACAGGTTTATTTTCTCACGTGAATTTAAAGTGCGTAACGCAAAGTGTAATGCTAGAAGTGCGTGTCGTTTGATCTGCACAAATTTCAGAAATTTAAAAAGCGATATAATCGTTGCTTTGACAACAAACGCATGAAGGAGTACAAATAATGACATGATGATGACATATTATGGCTGACCAGCATGCTTGGTCACAGACCAAGATCAAGGACGTGACACAATGGGCTTGTTTATAATTCATAAAAAAAATTCGACATTGTGTCCTTGTAGCCCTTTGTCATAAAAATATATCAGGTTTTTTAATAATCTTACCATTATGCAACAAAGCCATATAGTCTAGATAGCTAACCAAATAACGACCAAGGCAATTTTTTTTGCATATCTCAATTTTTGAAGTATCAATGAACGTTTGCAAAAATATAATTAGTATAACAGCTAGGCTTTTGGTTTCTAGCGTAACTGGCATGGGCATCACGTCACGCTTTAACTGTGAATATTTCAGACTTTCTTGGTGATGACAAGGTTTGAATAGTTTTGATGTGCAACATGTTACACACACGTGCCATTTTCGTTGCACAATTTGAAAAAAAAATCATCAGTCTGTAGACTGTAGATCGAATGGAAAGATTGACAGCAAATGTTAAAAAAAAATTAGACGTTGGATAAGATACGAAACTTTTTTTTTCTGTGTTCTAATTTAAAAGTACTTTTTTACATGCTAACTTTTTTTTTGTACAACGTGACATTAGTCATCATCTTTTCTTGTTTAGGTCAGACTGCTGTGTATCGTGTGCTATTGTGTGTGTTGGCTACAGAAAAGTGGTCTGAAGACAAGCAGGTTGTCGTAAAAGAATGAAATTGAAGTAGCACAACGTACAATAGTAAAATGGTCCGTTTAAAAAGTTTTTTTTTTGAAATGGTACTTTGCTTCTTTTATATAATAGCGAGTAATTATCTATGCATTATACAGTGTTATAGCCATAACGACTATTTGATGTAGTAAAAATGGTTATAATGACGGTATATCGAAAATAGGAAAACCATTCGATGCACACTTGCCCTTTCATTTGAGTGCAATAAAAAACTGGTAATGATTTGGCGTTGTATCTACCTACCCGTTGAACGATTTTGCAAATAAAAGGTGTCTGAAAGCTTAAAAATCCTCGAATCGACTATTTTGAAATTACATTTTCGACTGCATTCTGTTCACGTTTTATGCACTTATAAATATGAAACCTATGGTTAATTTTTAATTGGAGTCCAAGTTCAAGATTATTTTTGTTTAGGTAATTTTAATTATCCAATTAAATAGTTTAATGAAATTTCTCATGTTTACTAGATGTGAAGTTGAAGTACTCAAGTTTATTTAAGAGATGACATATAATGCAATAAGTTTATTTGTAATAAAGAATCAATTACAATTTTTTATCTACACACTTGATAACACATGTCAAATATGTAATATAATAAGTTGGCGAATGGAAGGAAAAGGCTTTACTTTAAATGGGTTAGGTCAATAATAAAAAGGTTGGTAGTGGTCAAGCACCTAAATACATTCTAGGTCGCCCCTCTATACTAACTGCATTTATATCTTTATCATCCATGTTATCAGTATGTCAGGACAAAACCATTTGTTTGGATAGTCTAAAATAATGTACTTTAGTACAAATTGATCGTTACAGTAGAAACAAGCTCTGGCCTTAATCGTTACGCACTAAGAGCGCTGCTGGTAGAGTTTACCTCGAACAAGTCAACATACAATAACAACAAAATGAACAAACAAACAGATTTACTGAATATAAAACACGTTTGGGGTCCAGGCCTGAATCTAATTTCTTTTGATCAGATACAGATTTATAGAACTTTTGTAACAGTGAACTTAAGGGGTAATCTGCTAGGTTATTGATCTGTGGGATTTAACAGTTAAGAGAATGCAAGGTTACAGGTTATGAAGCACTATCTTCAGCAACAATTTAAACAAATAGGACAGCTGTCTCCTTTCGCGTAAGAATTGATGGAATGAATGTACATAAATAAGGACAATTTGTGATGTGACTTGCCGTGAACCTGAGTATCCGAGTATCCAATCTTGTTAAAATAAAATATGATCAAAACATTTAATAAACTAACTCAATAGTAAAATTTAAATGACATTTTAGATTAACTATCAGTTATCAAATATTTTGTAGGAACGAGTTAATTGCAAAACGAGTAGGATTTTGTAGGAATGACTTTATATCGCAGTTTGTTTTACAATTATTATTATTTTAAAAAATAGGAAACTTTACAATTTCAATAACGAAACATTTTAATAGAGTATTGCAAATCAGTTGCAGTTGAAATAAAACCTACACAAATAAAGTAGAAATTATAAGATTTTTTTATTCTATTAAAAAAGCAAGTAGAATGGAATTCAAAATATATTTACTGTTGTGGGAAAACTGGTTTGGGAGTACTCAATGAACCCAATCTGATATAGAGATGCATACAAATGTAGCACGAAATCAAAGTCAAGGTCGCTTCTACACAATTTAGGCTTTAAATGAGGTAAGTTCATGTAGAATCGTAGTAAAATATGATGGGATAGTGTGCGTAATTATCATATTTTAATATTAATATAATTATTCATCAATTTTAATGACAGTTTGTAAAACGATTCACTTAACACTTTTTTACTAGTACTTTTCTGAAATCGTGGACAAAAAAATAACTGGAATAATAAACTAAACCATTTGATGATCTCCATCATCGTGTCATACATTTACAAACAGTTATATGCCAAAGTACCATAACTTCTAAAAAAACTAATGCCGTGCATAACAGACAATAAATGGGTTAAGTTTTTATCTAAACTTTGTATTAATTGCTACATGTTTTTTTGTATATGTACTATTTCAATTAATTATTTGTTAGTAAGATCATAAAAGTAAATGATCTGTGTATTTTATTGTGTGGTAGGTTGTTTTACAACCATAATTTCATACAGTATACGTTTACATCAGTGGATAAAGATGATGATAAGATTGTTATCCATCACAATACAAAAATATATATCATTGGATGTTTATATTTACCAATTTTTGGCACAAGTAGAGATTTGAAGTAAATGTAATGACGCCCACAAATGTGCAATCTTCATATAAACCGGTTTCGTTAAAAGAAACGGATAAAGGAAAGTAAAATTTCAATAAAAAAAATTAAAATAAAATATACAGAAGGAATTAACACACAAACACAAGTGCTACCTGAATTCACTTTATACATTTAAAGTAGATCTCATTACAATTATATTAGGGCTGACCTAGCATTTAATGAGATTGCAAAGAAATTATGCACAAAACCCATCATTCAACATAAATGGGTAGTCGTTCGTATAGTTGTCTGATCTGGTTGCCTAATTTTTTGTCTTGCTCATTTCATATGGTAATGATTTTTTAGGAATACTCATTTGTATAATTATTTAGTTAAATATGAAGGAAGGAAACGCATATATATGCATTAGGTGTTTTACCAGAATAAGTGGGGTTCTAATAAAAATCCGTTTTTTACATGCTTATTTTTTATGTCAAAAACTTTCGTTTAATTGTTTAAAAGTAAATATTTACAAATTATGTGCAAAAGTGTTAATTTTTCTGATTTTTTTTAAATTCTGTACGAAAATAAGGTTCACAAAAATATAGATTTAATTCATAAAGTCATTTTACTTCAGTTATTTAGATAAAATATTACTCGATTATTCTAGATTAATTTTTCATAGTATTTTTATTGCATTATTTGGCAATCTTACTTTGCTAGACATGCCTAAAAACGTGTGTTCAACATCAAAAAAAATTCACAACATATAATTAGAGAAATTAGCAATCTATAATTATTTAAGTTAACACTTTTAGTTTGTAAGACAATAAAAAAAGAACTGTTATCTTACACTGTCATATATCTTCTATCAGAGATAAGTGTCAAGGTTCCTTGATAACAGAACAAAATAAAAGAGAAATGCTCTTGCCAAACTTGTATGTTCCCATTTGTGAATTTAGTTTGACCACATGTTATCAAGCACAGAAGTATAGTAGCCATGTTAACCAAGTTGGTCTGATTTTTACATGACAACAATATTTAAATACGCATTTTTTTCTGTCAATATATTATGGCTTGAGTGCACATGCACATCTACTTAAAACAGTATATTTCTTGTAGAGATACGTTACGAGTTATATAGGGATGGTATTGTTGCTTCTGAACTTGCCAAAGTTTTTGCACTGATATAATTTTTTGGTTGAATAGAACAAAACAAGGCAACGATTAATAAGTTGTAAAAAAAATTTATGTAACGTAACTGATTATACAGTACAAATTTAAAGTAAATTTATTAAATAATCTGTAACGTCTAAACAAATAGTACATGCCACGTTGTCTAGGCCACTTACATAAGTAAACATTGGTAATTGATTAATAATTTTTTCTCCTAGGTACATGCTACTTGATACCGATACGTATATAACTGAATTAAAACTTATATTTTTCGGTCTAATGATCAATACAATTTTTATGGGTGTATGTGCTAGTTTTTGTATAATTAGATTAGTTTTATAGTTATAATTTAATTAATAATTTTTTTTTGTAATAAAAAGGGTTTAACATTTTTAATTTGTAAGTTATCATTATCTTTAACAAGTACTTGTGCCACCATCAACGCCAGAGCTTGAACTTATCGATTAAAATCTGATAAACTGTTTAACATGCTTGATTGTATCTTTGGTATCCATCGAATTAGAAAAGGGACATGGTTTTGCGAGTTATGTTAATTTTTTTACGGTTATGTTGACATTAATTGTTTAGTGCAAATATTACCAAGTTAGGTGTAAATTCCTAAGACATGCAATACAAAAAAGAGCAGCTCACAAAATTTGGGAAGTTCAATTATTAGTAATGCACTGTATAATTTTCAGGTTTGGACAAAATAAAAAATTAATATCTTTGATTATCATTGCATCATTGTATCATTGTATCGCATGCTCATATTAACATTTCAACAAATACTTCAGCCATTCTTACTCGACCACTGTCCTGAATCAAAATTATCACCCTTTTTAATGACATGTTCCAATTGATAATTACTTGTATTCAATAGAGCGTGACAAATTGTCATTTTGTTATGGACTGAGTGCCTATGTGGCTGTGTATCTTTAGCCTTAAAATAACTAATAAAATTATATAAATGGATAAACTTGATGAAACTTTTGAGATAAACTTTTTTATTACCTTTGTGTCAAAAATAAAATAACACTTTTAAGTAAAATTGCAATAGTTTTCATTTTGTATAGCAAATTTTGTGCAAAACTAGTAAACGTTCTGTTTTTAATAATGTTTTAGCATATTGTGCTACGATGTAATGTAATATCTCGTTGTTATAGATACCGATTGCGTAAAAAATTGTAAAAACAAACCCGACAAAAAATGGTCGCCTGTTAGAAATAATTAGGATTTAGTGTACATGTTGTGTTGTGCATAAATCGCGTTCAAATTATTTTTAAAATATCAGTTTTCCAGCAGGATATGATACTGAATTTTTTTATCAGCCTCACAAAATAATGAAAATGCATGTGATATTTTTGTTTACCATTTACTTTGTAGGCAGTACAATAACGTTAGTAATGGACATATACTCATTTAATTGTTATAATTTTCAAGCATGAAATTTATTTTACCAAAATTATCCCCAAAGCCCATCTGTTGTTTGAGTACTGACTTACATGAGAAGTAGTTGAACGACTACCGTTTTATTCAGTTTTATTCATTAACTTAAGATATCATAGTAACACAACTTGAAGAGAGTAGATGTCACTATAATATATGTTTTTTTGCTAATTAGCTATTACTCAAAATCTATTGAACAAGCAATCATAGTATAACGTTGTAGTTCATTCGAAAGTAAATAATTCCATAAAATATTGATTTTATATATTATTTTTTGACAAAAATTACAAACATACAGGTTTAAAATAGCTGTTGGTATGGTTACTTGTACATTTTAGGACTTTGAAAACAAATTCAATTCTAATTTATTAAATTTAATGAATCGCAAGATTCCTAAAATCTTGAAAACCATCACTCAATTTTGATTGTCAGTCGTAAATTAGAGTACCAGTCTGCTTTTTTATCTGCTCTGTGCCTAACCTAGTACAATAGTCTTGTAACCAAATAAATTAGCTAGCCTTGAGATGGTTTTTTAAGCTAAAAATGAATAGCATGAAATCCTCTGATGCATATATTTCTGTTATTTATGTGTGACGTATTGACTAGATTGAAACTTTATGCCAGGAAGCAGCCAAGAGTAGTCATTCATTGTTCGTTCCTGTGGACTAACTGCATTGAAAAAACAGATTGCATGTTGCTGCACAGTAGTAGCTAAAAGGGAAATTTTGATACGGTATTTAAGTAAAATAAGTATTTTAATGATAGGTCATAGCAAACTAAAAAATTGCATGTTAACCATACAATAAACTATTATTTTAGTTTGAAAATTTGTGTTTTATGGAGTAAACATATAACTAGTTATTCTGATTGAACATTTTTCAGGCTAAATAATAGAGCTTATAGTTTCACAAAATACGACAGTGCTGCCATGCATGAATATGCAGTTTTTGGAAGAAATTATAATATTTTGATTTACCACCTTTTTTTACTACATGCTCAAAGTTGTTAATTGCTGGTGTATATTCATGAGCTTAATTGATTTTGTTACGGCGGTCAACTTAGCAATAGTCAGTCCAGTAGAATTGTTCATCTCTTTATTTTCGTTTGGCCGGAGTGAATTTTTATTACAAAAAAAACAAATTATTTAAGTATTAGAATCAAAGCGGTATGATGTCATAAGTGTTATGAATCTAGTTTACTCCAGTATAGAATTTTTTAGTGGTAGTGGAACGCATGTAGTTGCTTCAGGCATTACGTACATACATGATAATATGTGTTAATTTAGCTTAAATTGACAACTATTTAAATATTTATGAAATGGTCAACATTACCAAGAAAAAACAAGTTGCACGTGAAAATAAACATATACTAGAGAATGACGATATGATGTACGGAAAGGTATATGGAATGGAATCGAACTCCATATATTTCACATCTGAAACTTTTAGCTTGTCTACATGATGTATAGTCTTATATTGCCTAGTTGTTACCTAATGTCTGTCCGCTCAACCTTTTAGGTCACATCTGCTAATTAGTGCCTAATATCATTTGGAAAGCTGTTAATGAGCAAATGAATGGATTTAAAATGAATATAGGAATGTATAAGTAATTTGCTTTGAATGTTAAAGCTGCCGAATGGAATATTTTTTTCCTTATGTCATTTTTCCTTTTTTGTCGTATAAGCTGAGTATTTAAGTTAAACTTAGAAAGGAAAATTGGCTCAGTTGCCATCAATCACAAGCCATAACTTTTCTCTCGTTCAATATACTTTAAAAAAAATAATACTTCGCGGGATATATTTTCATCCGAAAATTTTCTAGAAACCAAATATTTGTGCTGAAGTCCTTCAACTTTTAACAATCCTTTTCATGGAGTCTTTTGGAGTTTACCGTAAAAATATATTTGAAAATGAGTACCAGCAGCAATATCCCTACAAAATATGTTGTCAACCAGTGTGTGGCAACTATTGCTGGTAAAAAATATTTATTTTTATAAAATCTCTATATTTTAAATATTCAATAATTACTTTATTTAACTAACATATTTATTTGGTAATAGTGACCATAGGGATTTTCGGACTAGGCACCGTCCTCGCTTGGAGCAGTCCAGCTTTACCCGACATGGTTAAAGAAAAGAATGGACACTTTTTCAATGTCAGCTCAGGACAACAATCATGGATTGGTTCCATAGCAACGGTATGTAAAATCCCGCAAAAAAAATACAAATTTGTCCTTTAAAAAATGAAGACTAATGATTTATTGGTATTTTCTTTGAAAATAGCTTGGGGCCCTGGCTAGCTCTCCAGTTGCTGGATTTACTGTAGAACGACTGGGAAGAAAAGGTTCCATGATTCTTTTTTCCTTTCCATTTATACTTGGATGGCTTGTGGTGGCATTTGCAAATAATGTGATGATCATGTGTATTGGTCGATTTATTACGGGTAAGCAGTCGATGAAAAAAATCTTTAAAATGCACAAAATTTTACCATTTTTTATAACATTTTTTTAGGCTTTTGCGGTGGAATATTTTCTTTATGTGCCCCACTGTATATTGGCGAGTCAGTTTCCAGTGACATCCGTGGCATGCTCATGAATTCTTTCCAGTTGATGCTCGTAACAGGCATTTTATTTACCTACGTTGTTGGCACTTACGTTCCCTGGAAAATTCTAACATTTATCTCGAGTGCCATTCCAGTAGCATTTCTTGCTCTAGCCCCTTTTATCCCAGAGAGCCCGTTATATCTGAAGAAAAAAGGGGAAACTGAAAAATATGAACGAGCTATTACCTGGTTTCACGGACCAAAACGAGAGGAAAAGGATCCAGAGGACTACCAAGAGATTGGAGTGGACGACCCATCAAAGCCAAAGGTCACTTTTAGGGATCTTTTAAAACCGGAAGTGTTGAAGCCGCTGTTAGTCAGCTTATCTTTGATGGTATTAGAGCAAGCGTCGGCTTTTAATGTGGTTATATTTTACTGTGTTGATATATTCGCACAAACGGGTACGGGATTGAATGAATATTGGAGTAGTATCATTGTCGCTGTTGTGCAGGTAATTGCAACAGTTTTGGGAACGTTTCTGGTTGATAAGGCGGGAAGAAGACCTTTGCTTATTGGGTCCGAGTTTGTTATGGGCTTGTCCTTTGTTGCTCTTGGGGTGTTTTTCTATTTGAAGAGAATTAATAATAATCATATTCCATCTGGGTTGAGTTGGTTACCTCTTGTGAGTGTGCTGGTCTTCATTGTAGCGTTTTCTTTTGGTATTGGTCCATTAAGTTGGACAGTTATGGGGGAGGTACTTCATCCAGATGTTAAGGGGCTCTGTAGTGCGATTGCTACAAGCTTTGTTTGGTTTTCGGCTTTTGTGGTGACAAAAATTTATCAGAATTTAGTGGAGGCTGTGGGGATAGACTGGGCGTTTTGGATATTTTCGAGTGTGAGTTTGATTGGTACGGGGATTGTGTATTTGTGGATACCGGAAACGAAGGGGAAGAGTTTGGAGGAAATTCAGAATGAGTTTAAGGGAAAGGAAAGAAATTAGGATATTTCTAATTGTTGAATTAATTTCTGGAATTATATTTATATCTAATGTTTGACTATTAAAAATAAAATTTGAGCACGATTTTAACATTTTGTTTAATCTAAATATGTTGTCGTGTCTTATTTTGTTATATGCATACGCATTGCGTTTATTACACGAATGGTTACTAAACGGTTTTCCACATAAGTAGCAAAATAAAATTCCCCCACAAATTTGCAGCAAATTTCATTCAAGATTAAGAGCACAAAATTGACAAATACAAATACGAAATAGAGTTTTTTTCATGTCATAATTCCATAATTTTTCAGATGCACTATTCTTCGTTTGGTCTTCAATATGGCACTTGATAACATCTGAAGCATCACAACACGCAAGCGAGAAGCTCGACTTATTGAATGTACAATTGATCCCATTTTCTATAAATCAACATTAAAAATACAAAACCTACAATTTTAAATTCTGCTTAAAACGGTAAAAAAACTACAAAACACTTAATTACTCAACATAAACAGCTTTAACTATTTTCTCCATCGGCTCAACAAAAAACCGGTTCTTGGAGATATCACGTGGTGCTTTCTCACTGCTTCCTTGTATTGCCAATGTGTAGCTCGGTAAGAACACATGCATTGTGTGACTGCATTTCAATTGTTTAGCCATTGTGCATAATGCATAAAAATGCATTTTTTTAAAATGATGTTACAATAAATCTTTTATGCGAAGTTTTCTTGGAACGATTCCATATATTTATTCAATTTGTATAATAACTTTATTATTTCTGCTAAGAGATTAGTTAGGTAGGCTTCAAATTATATAGTATGGTTCACGGCAGTTTAAAATAATTGGAGATAATATCATCAAATATTTGTTTCAATATACGATTCAATTTCACGCTTCAGTGTGAGTAACAATTAATAAAATGAACTAAGCACTCATTTAACTGCTAACAAGCCGGTGTCAAAATTACATTAATAAAACGAATATATAGATTACTACAATTTTCATTGGGATATAATCAGGAATTTTTTAATTGAATTTAAACATGTATTTAGTTTAATTGGTAATTTGGTTAGGAAGTCAAACAAAATGAACAGTTAATAGTAACAACATGCACAGGTTCAATACGAATATGGGTAAATTAAGACCATTTTTATAAAAAAACTAACTACATCGTTAGTTTGTACTGTGAATAGCTTCATTTCAATAAACTTGTACATGCACTGTACGTGCTATCAGCATATTAAATTTGACGAAATAAAAATATGTAGTAAGTTTTTCTTGTAAACATTGTCATTAAATACGACATGAAAATTTGTAAGTTACTGTAAAATTGCTACAAAAAATTATGTAAATTGAGGTATAAATTGTTATCTTACCGAAAAAAAATTGTCAGTAAAGCCTAAGTACAATCATGTTTTTCCTAAACATTCCTATTTAATATAACGAATAATTTAATACTAATATTTACAAAAACGAACATCGATCACAGCCAAAAAAATCCATATATTATTTTATATGACTTTTCCAGAAGACAGCCGTCTAAAAAACTAGCCATGTATTTTGATCAATAAAAATAATGCAATGCATTCGTTCGTTTCTTCAAATAACCAAAAATACTATAGCTTACCCAATGAATTTAATGGCACTTTAATTTTTAAAGACGTACATCGTACCTAAAATTGTCACTGAAAATTTATGTTTTTCTTTAAAGTTTACTTGATGGTATACGCAGTGAAATATTATAAAATAAATATCTGTTCTAATAAATTTTCTCAGAGAATAAATGATTTTACATAACTAACCAAGTTACTCAAGACCTTTTAGTTGGACACGCTTGGCTTAACAGATGAGTTTCGCTGTAAAACATATACATGTTCTAAATAAATACATGTGTTAGAGATTCTCTTTTTATGGCATGCTATATAAGTAATCATTAGGCTGTCAAAAATAGTAATACAAACTGTTATTCAACACTAATGTTATCATATACTCAAATACTCTACACAATTTGAGGTTTCCGGGGACACTTGCGAATTTTTTAGTACATTTTTTCTGTAGGTATGTTTTTCTTATTTCGGAAAGATATTTCTCATGTTTTTATTTTATGCTAAGATATTTTAGTGATGAGAGTTATAATTTGGTTCAAAGATAAGTTGAAGTTCTGCATATTTTTTTTCACTACCTGTTACCATTTTAAGAAAACTAAAATGTTTTAATTTTTTGAGTGTAGTATCCACCCGACCAAGGAAATCCACCTGTAAGAGCTAATAATTTCTATCTAAAATTAAAAAAGCAGTAACTCTTAAAATCAAATATTTAACATAGAAATGGTACTTGATAGTAAGTACTAGGTTGCTATGCAGATTTAACGTATAATTTAATTTCCGTTGATTAATAACGCATGTTTGATTGCACACTACATTGATAAGTTTATCATACATGTAACATCAGTTAGGATGAACTGTATTGTTTTTACGAATGCTGTAACAAGAAATATATTTTCAATACTATTTTGATTGCTGTAAAGAGAGGTCTGTGGATTTGGTAGAGTTTATTTTTGAAATTTCTTAAATTGAGTTTAAAAAAATTGAGTTTAATTTTACAAAATGATTAATATCAAAAAATCTTATAGTTATTTTACCAATGGGATTTTGGAAAAGTGGAATGATATACAAAATGTTTCCTTAGAAGAAGAAGTTTTAGTTCGACAAGAAAAATTACAAGAGAAATTAGAGGTACTTTGTGATGGTTACTTTTACGATGTGACGGATTTCATAAAAAGACATCCGGGTGGGGATATAATTAAT
>JAQFZH010001101.1:0-24193 GCA_034695485.1 Entomobrya nivalis
AGCGTATTTATGCTACAATGAATGTAGCGTATTTACGCTACAATTGTAGCGTAAATACGCTACTGATCCTCCACTGAACCTTACACTTTTATCATTACTTAGCCTAACCTTAGTAAATTCAAATTAACCAACGCAAACGGAGAGTCATTACCATTTGTGCAAACTTCTGATATCTGATATCGAATTTTATTATCTGTCAACTTTAAAGTTATATATTTAAAAAAAGTTCGATAAGCGATTTTTTCAAATGTAGTAATTATTCATTGTTATTTTTTTATCCATCAAAACACTGCATTCTATGTTAAAATATAGATCTTTCTAGAACTCCCTGAAGAGGATTCATAAAAATCGGAACGTTGGGCCACCATTTTTAAGTAAACAACTTTTTTAAGCTCTCTGGTTGTCCACCTTATTACTTTTTCATAGAATTTTTGATTTAATTTAATAACAATAATATTATTTCACATTGTTATGTACCATAGGTTTGATAGCAACATTTACGTTTGTGTAACGTTTCACGTAGTTTGTTAGTTACGTAAATGATTGGACTAGTATATAAAACCTAGCCGATTTTAACTAAAACACATGCATTCAATATTCCGAAGTCAAAGAATAAAGAACACTCAAATTTTTAAGGCACCAACAAGGTGCAGTACAATTCGGGTATATAGTTCCACATTTATTTAAATGCATAAAGTGATGGATACTTGCATGTCACATCCCATATCATCCCATCATGAATACTGGCATTCCATAATGTTACTTAACCTCTATTTTAGCATGTAACAATATCTAATCGTATATTATTACAATAGTGAAAAACTTTCTTGTCCAATTTTAAGTTCAAGTTCATTAAACAAATGAAAAACCTCTAAGGTCGATAGTATATTCTACATTTTTGTTATTTGTTAAATAGTCAATTGGGTTTTACTTTACATCGTCGCATTGATTGTAATGTTGAAAATTTGGATTGTAACCGGAGGAGTCTTGGAGTGCATTTAGTTTATAAGTAAAATCGTCATTGTTACTGTGTTATTAGAAAAATGTATGTTATTTGTAAAAGCGTTTGGAGAGAAGTTTTCTTGGAAGCTTGCGGAGGAGCTGCGAGCCATTCTGTCTAAATCTTTCACGATCGGATTGCAGTAAAGTAGTAGATTAGGAGTTAGTTAATACTCAATCAAAATTATTGTAATTTGTAGTTTATGGGATTATGATGGTTTCATGTGTTTGATGAATAAAGTTAATTGTCAAAAGTGAATTGGTTTCAACGTGTGCTTCACTTAAGTTTTAGCTCATATCTTTGAGAGACTTTAGCTAGCAGCGTTAGGCGTGTATTCGCAAAGTAAACGGTTAGATATCGAAGGAACGGAGACAGAAGCTACACACTGTCGTTTTTATGGATTCTAAAATACGCCCTTATAAAATATTACTGGAACTGACCGAGGTTAAACTTGGAATTTTGTTGAAGCTAACCATCTCATTTTGACTTTATTTGTCATAATTTAAATTGCACAAAAAAGCAGACTAAGCTCTAATGCTGCCTCAGGCACCCTTTTAAATAAATTTTGGTATTCCTCCGAATCACGTAACTGGTCTCCAGAATGATTTCCAAAGCTGAAAAGGAATAAGATGCGGTTAGACTCTATGATTATAAGATAAACAAAAAATATTGCGTTGCAGTACTTACCTTTTAAGAACTCGAACAGCTTTGTCCTGTAAATTTTTCACTTCCTCCCGACTTCTCACCAACATAAAAAGTTTGATTGTATTTTTAACTGAAAACCATTCAATATCGTCACTTCTTTTCCACATAAATATTTCTTTCATTGCCTTTGTCAAACCTTTAAATTCAAACTTCAAGCCTGCCTTTAGTAATTGTAACGCCAGTTCAAAATTATTCACCGTTTGTTCTACCTTTCTACAATACACGTAAGCCAGCACAGCCTTAACACTTTGTTCACTCATATCCTTCATTGCCAAATACTTTGGCTTGTGATTTTCCAATACGGTCTGAATTATTTTGCTTTCCCCGGCAAGAACTGCCTTGTGGCACTTAATCATCTTTCCACTCTCACACTCAATTTCCAAATCTGTAAACATTTCTTCTTCCAACAATTTTTGGTTGTGATCCAAAAGTTCAGAGCTTTCCACACTGAACAAGTTTACTTGGTCCACAACCACTTCGTTCAGGGTAACAGCAAGCGTGAACTTGCAGCATATTGAGCCCATTCCTTGTTCCCATAATTGAATCAACGGTTGGACAATACTACTTTCAACTGTTAAGAATCCCAGGTTGTCTGTATTGAACTGCATACGATCCAAGTCGTTTAAAGTGATTAAAGGCTGTGGTAATTCACCAGACTTCTCTTCAGTGGGCAAGTAGGACAACGAAATATCCAAACGGAATTTAATATTATCCTTTCCAAAATATGACCACATATCCTCCATCATATTTTTACTATTGTTCTTCTGGCTGAGTTTAGGAAAGTAAAAATGTAGGTTTTGGAGTGGCTCTTCCATTTCGGTTGTCTCCATTATGGCTAAAACGCCCAGAGTCTGAGTGTAGTTGCTATGCAAACAAATTCAAAATTCAGTTATTTTATTTCATAGGAATGTAATTTTATTTGAAATGGTAGCCATTCAAATGAATATAAATTCTTACTTTGGAGGTAAGTCTGCCTCTTTTCCAAGCATCTTGAGTACACATAATTTAAATTTGTTTGCTTCAGTACATTGCTCAACGGGGGTCAACTCAACTGGAATATTTGGTAGGGTAAAGTTGACAGAATTTTCCTTTTTGTTCAGAGCTTTTCTGATCTCAATTGTTTTAACAGCTTTCTTGACGAGGTACAGATCCATTTCTATATCGAACAGTACGCTGAATGAGTGATTGAATGCTACAATTAGAAAGATATACATATATGCGATATAGTAAAAACATCGATATGCAATATAAATTCAAAGTTATTGTTTTAAAGTAGGTTTTCTTACAAAAGAGGTGTTACAATGGCACTGATTTTTTTTGAAATACAAGATTTGTGTAAAAAAAACAGTTCAAAATGTTTTCATTCCACTATTGATGTCGCACCACAATTTGTTTTATTACTCAACTGCACAAAAACAGCTGCCCAATGTTAAGAAGTTGTCGAGCATTTTTGTTCAAGTTTCTAGTCATTTCATTTGGGTTACTCGAGATTTTGACTGAACATGAAAAGCCAGCCACGAAGATCAACATTAGAGTATAGCGGTTTCATTACTTGCTTGGAGCACTAGTTCATAGTAGAACATTGTTTAGTTATCTATTCGAACCGGTCTATGATAAAACAGTGAAAGATGCAGTGATTGAAGATGCATTATGGGAAAATTAATTTTTTGGTAGCACCATGTAAATGTATAGTGGATATTGATGCCAACACTTGAATAAAATTAATAACCTTTTTCGTGCAATAAAAAGTTCATAATGAATTTGACTTAGAACAAAAAATATCTAATTTCAAAATTATGCAGAAGTAGCTTTGTATTTTCCGTGAATACAATTGTTGTATTCATAATTGTTTTAACCAAAGAAGAATTGATAAAGAATATTAATTTAAAACTCTAAAACGTACAGGTAGATGTGCTTTGCGATTTGAAATTTACGATGTCACTAATTTAATACATATTTTTGGAAATCTTCTTACGGTCTATTAGATAATTTTTTTAAACTATGTTGAGAACCCAACTCTGTTTATATTCCATCGAAAGAAGTATACATGTTTAAGCCTAAGGGATTACTAAACAAATACTCACTCAATATGTCCAAAAAATCAATATTTGTTTATCAAATTAATCTACTAGTTTGCTTTATTATTTTATTGCTTTCCAACACATATTCTAAATTTAAGTATTTGCATATTATAAAATGGCATTTATAATTCTTCCTTACTGTATCATTTTATCAAAAATTCTTGAACATCAGCCTACATATCGTAAATTGTGTGAAGTAAATATACTCTATACATTTAGTTACACTCGTATTTTTCTCTTTTTACTAATCTTCAAAATTATATTTTTATTGGACTTTGTCTAGTCAAGATATTTTGTTC
Source organism: Entomobrya nivalis (assembly GCA_034695485.1). Taxonomy (NCBI): domain Eukaryota; kingdom Metazoa; phylum Arthropoda; class Collembola; order Entomobryomorpha; family Entomobryidae; genus Entomobrya; species Entomobrya nivalis. Next base: position 4,086 of record JAQFZH010001101.1, read on the forward strand.
CTCTATATTTATACATTTAAATGCGACAATAATGCATGCAGTTTTATTTGCATTAAATTATATGTACCTTATGGTTTCAAATTTTACATTAGACTATTGAAACACCAACAATGGGTGTCATACAATGCATCAGAAAATTTTCATATGAAATTCGTCAATTATTATGTAGTTTTTTATGCTGATTCCGGTGATATGTGTCATTTTCCCGAATGCGCATGTTTGGAATTATCAGCTGTATTTGTTTACCCGGCGCGCGCGTATTTCACCGAGCGAACGCAAGCGCCAGCAGTAAACGAGAAAGGAAGCAAGCAGTGACGAAACTAGCTATTTTCGGTTAAGCAGTTTTCTGTGCGTTCCTAATGTGGCGCGCGCTTGCGTTCGGGTAAACAAACTCAGCTGATAATTCCAAACATGCGCATTCGGGAAAATGACACATATCACCAGAATCAGCATAAAAAACTACATAATAATTGATGAACTTCATATGAAAATTTTCTGATGCAATGTATGACACCCATTGTAAGTTAAACAAGTGCATTGATATGAAAATGTCACATTTGCAATGCATTTATTCCTACAACTTTGCTCAATGTCAGTAAACGTCTATTTGAACAGCTTATTGTTTTAAGTAAAATGGTATATATCTCACCTAGAATTTACAATATGAGCAGATCTGGCGTATGGTTATGTTAATATAAATTATTACATTATTCTGCTACCTTCTATTTTGATTCACATAGGAAACTTGTTCATTTTCACACAGCCGGAATTCATTTGGCATTTTGGAATGATGTCAGAAAACATGTATAACTTAGTTGATCAAATTTTCGTAATAGTGTCTTATGTACACGCGAGTTGGCAAATACGGCTCTAAAAACGACGGCCTTGAACAATCAAAATAGATGAGTGAGTGACCGCTTCTACTCCACTAAAAGCTTGTCGAAATATATTGTAAGACAATCAAATCATCTGATTCAAATGACAGAAATTTAATATCACGTATTTTTAGTAGCCCAAGCAATAGTTTAAAAATACAAGACCAAATATCAGATTGTCATTGTATTATTGTAAGTTAATTATTTACACTTGCTCCGAGCTTCAATATTTTTTGTGTCAATAAGTTACTTATTTTATGTTGAAAATCACATCATATTTAAATATCATTGTATAGTTTTCGGGTTTGTTTTGTCAAATTTACATATCAATATATATTTCATTTTAAGTTAAAAAAGCGAGCTCGGACAGTTAAATAAAATACATCATTAATTATTCAAAACTATTATATGAAATCAATGACTCTAGCAAATTTTTAGTATTATAAATTCTCAGTTTCTGCCAGTTATATGATTTTCTTGTTTTATAAGAGAACTGAACTCGTAACTTTGAACAAAAACAATACTCCTTTACATGTAAAAACTTTTACATCTGTTAAATATTTTTTGCGTTGCATTCGATCAAATCTACATCCATTAATGAAGCCAATTCTCGTACATTTCTAAACTAAATTATACTGTAAAACTATAACCATAAAACGTTACTTGCCAAGAAATATATTAGTTCTTAAACAATGGTCTAAGCGTTTCTCCTAACAAAGTATATGCAATGGTCGAAAACAATTATACGTTTTCCATTTTCAACCAAAAAAGGTGTAAAAATGTTAAATAAACATTTATATCAAAATTTCGCGGGTTAATTGTAAAAATATATGGTTAGAATAGTCAATAAACTGGATAGCCGAATTTCTGAACTTCAAAGTGAATCAATTGTGAAGTGGTAAGGTGAGCAGTTGAAAGTATACAAAATAATCTGAGCAATATAAGTAAACTCAACATGCCGTCGTTAATGGCTAAACGTGTAATTAAAACTTGCGTTGACATTAGTGGTCAAAGATTGGGCATTCTATTATTTGAATTGTATCCACAGCCTAACATAAACTTTGTTAAAAGTAAAACAGGCAACAAACGACGGCAATTATTATGGGCATACACAATTGCTCAATCGTTTTCAATAACTATGTGTGAAATATTTAACACATTGTACACCATTGAGCCTGTTAATCTTGTCGTACTTTTCTACCATATATTTCTATTACTATCCGAATAAGCTACAGGTCTAACTTTGTACGCATTTAATACAAAGAATCTAGAATTCGTGAAATTGTTAAATTATTTCTTTAGAAACCCTTGCTCTAATGCACGTTATCCAATTACTTATCAAGGTGATAAAAAAGGAACCAAGTTTCAGATTTTTCTCGTTTTGTTCACACAATGAGTGGGTGTGTTCTACGGAGTACTTCTTCCCATACTTATGTCAGCATTACCATGTTTGTACAATGATAAATGGGCCTCATATATTTTTCAAATCGATTGTTTTGACACTGCTTTCCGAATTATGAATTTGTGTTGTCATCTGCCAGCTTTGACACTAATATCCGGATCAGTGATTTGTGTGGTATCGTTTTGTTTAGTGACTTTAAACGAAATCAAAACCCAAATGGATAATATAAGGTAACTATTTATTATTTTATGGTAAAACCCTGCTTGTTTATAAATAATTGTTGACAAAATTTGCTGTACAGGTTGTCCTTATGCATATCTCCAGCCAATATTGATGACAAAAATGGAAATTTTTTGGAGGATGTTGGAATGCTATATCGACAACTGCAGATTATTGTTAATCTCAGCAATATTTGCTTCCAAATGATTATTTGGCCTGCGATTGAGTTTGTTGGTTCACTAGCACAAATTTGCTTGTTGTATTGCTTATTAATATCCCACCAACAACTTCCTTCTATTGTTACATCTTTCATCTGCATAAGTGGTATTTCAATGACATTAGCAATTTGCGTTATGTTGGATATGGGAAGTAAACCATTGATGGTTTCTGATAAAACTCTAAAAAATATCAAATCAATTCATGGAGGCAAGTTGATGCGAAAGTTTTTCAGAAGTTGTCCAGTAATCTCACATCGAATTGGAAGCTTCCATAAAATGGATAAACATCGGGCTCCTTCCTTAATAAGGTTTATTCTGCAACGTACGTTTTTGTTGGTTTTACGAACTAAATTGAGGGCTGATTTTGGATCCAAGTTTGTCGTTGATTTGCCGATCCGATAGAATATCGAAGAAGAATTCCGTTCTAAAATCAAAATATAAGTTGATATTCACTTGGAATGCTTTAAGCATTCTTAAGTACGGAAATGAGAATTAAAAAAATAATATATGTCCTTTAGTAAACTTAGCATTAGTATAAAATATTTGACCTATTTTGATTGAAATAGAATACTTAAAGCAAACATATATTGAACTCAAAGCTAATCTATAACTTGTTTTAAGCAAAATAATTCGAATTTTTTCAACGAAATACCTATATTGTGTATTTATGAAATGGAATCAACTTATTTTAAAATAAACTGAATGTTTAATTATTTATTATGTTCTTAGAGTGTATTTTGGATAATATTAATCAACAAATAAAAATAACTTATTTTTGATTACACGAAAAAAAGGTTGAAATATCATAGCATCGGTCACATCTGAATAAAAGATCTTCAATAATTCTACTTTATACATATTTAGATTTTATTGTACTTATTAAAAACACTTTTGTTTTAATATAAAAAGTCTTCAACTCTTAAAATGCTTGCTCAACAATTATTGCTTAAGATTACAATCAGGACTTTTTAGTAAAATTCCATGTTATTCGTATTTCTGAAAGCTTTTTGCCTTGTTTAAAAAATCGTCAACGAAAACCAAGCCACTCAAAAAGCTTATATAAATATTATGCTGTAACTAAATTTAAACGTACTTCACGAACTTTATAAGGATTGTTAAAGACGAAGTTTAGTGAACTTATTCAATATTGTTATATAAAAAATCCATAAGGGGCATAACATAATTTTCATTTCAATAGTATGGTCATAACATTTGTATTACGGGCTAACATGCAATACATAAATAACAATTGTAAGATGTGGTTTACTCTTTTCTGTAAAATTGGTTAATATGTAACAAGCAAGCTTTTTAAACATCGGAAACTTATTACAAAACTCCATGTGTATGCCCCATATTACGCATATAACCAATCAGTAAAACCAATTAACAATACGTCTTCTGTAAGCTTGATTCGTACGTTTTAATTTCAAAAACTTCATTGTAAATATAACCGTCTGAGAGTTGTGTTGTTAATTTAAGTCCAGACAAAATAAGCTCATGTTATAACTTTCGCAAGTTTTGTATACGGATCTTGACTATTCTTAAAACTGCACGTGTAAGTCTTTGCCAACATACAAAACAAACATCATCACAAAAGAAAAGTCAAATTGATTGAAATATTTATGTTGTTTTGCTTGTATAGACTGAGCAAAGCGTACAAGCAAAAATGTCATCAAGAATCTTAATTGTGATTTTACTTTTAAATTTGTCTACTAAGTTCGCATTCACAACCGATATTTTCAAATCAGTTTTTCCTTATTTAGTCAATAATGGCGATAATGTAGTTTTATTTTTCATTGGTGATGTATTTCCATTTATTAGCCATAATAACGGGTATTTTATTCAACAAATACTACTTAAAAGTAATAATTCCACAATTCCAATATACTACTTGTTCAATCGATACTGTAGTCCTGTGAGTCTAATTATTGTACCATCATACATCATATTAAACGTGGAGAATAATGTCCAGAAAATTACTTGGGAAAACGTCTACATGAAAACAGACACTGTTGTACTTATTATTCATTGCGATAACCTATACAATACTTTCAAACAAAATTGTCAAGTTCAAGATTTATCGTGTAAACTCCGTGAAAAAATTCAAAACAGCCCATCCATAAAATTTCTAATACGCTTATCAAATTCGAGTGATTTGTCTTATGAAATTACTTTGTGTAATGAGTACTGTTTAAAACCTGACAGCGAACAAAGATTAAGTTGCTTTGACTCACAAAATATTATCCATGAAAAATTACGTAAATTTAACCAATTATTATTTTGGAATGGCCATAATAAGGAAATTCCTGCAAAAATTGGATATATGTCTGATTTATTCTATCAAGAAAGTCAAACCAAAATATTTTTGTGCGACTCTATTTACAACTCACATAATTTTACCTTCATGTCGAAAGCCGACTACTGTTGGGCCAAACAAACATTGGCCAGTGAACTGGCGAAAATGCACAATTTGACATATATAAAATTTGAAAGCATCGATGCCAGCAACTTTATTGCAAATGACATTAGAAAGTCGAATTATAATTTTAGCTTATTTTGGTATGAAAGCATGTATTTACAGTACTATTCTGGATGGACGTATCACTACTGTGTGGATTCCAAACTTAGAAATAAAACATCTCAGTTAGGATACGATACATTTATAAAACCACTAAGTATTTATTGTTGGCTTGGATTCATTCTCGTTTGGCTCGTTGTCTCGATATTTTATACACTAAATAGTGAACTTGATAGTTTGCTAAAAATAAGTTTACGATTTCTACATCAATTGATAGAATCCTATTACTTGTTGTCGTGCTCTGGAGTTAAACTTAAAAATAAAGGAGCTTTAGTAACATTACTCTTATTTTCAAGTTTTCTCTTTTGGGAATTTTACGGAAATCAAATCATCGGACTAACAATAGTCGAAAACAAAGTTGTGCATTTTCCTTCAATAAATTCATTTTTCAGCTCCGGCTACAGACTAGCTGAAGGAAGTGACGTTTACACCAACTGTAAAAATCACAGTGAACATGCTGACAGGTTTTATTGTGTGGAAGGTAAAGGATTAAGTGACTACGACTACTTTAGTCAGAAACTGGGCTGGTTACAGCAATCGCGATGGAATATTTGGTATATGTACAGAAATACAGCAGCGTATAAAAAAGACTATGGTACATCACTAAAGTGTCTGTATGTTAAAGAGGAGGCTGACGTTGAGTCATGGTTTTTAGTGATGGCAACAAATAATCGATTGTGGATGATGCAAACTGTTGGGAGATTGCATGAGGGAGGATTTATGACAAAATGGAATGATTGGGCTTTTAATTCTGAGATTAATCAAAATAAAGACCAATTTTTAGATCCTTTTGTGGAGACTGTCGCTGATTCCATACAACAGAAGCATTTATGGAGTGTGGTGATTTTATTTCAGCTACTTTGTCTTGGTTCTGCTTGTGTATTTGTTTGTGAGATCGCTTCTAGATACTGTGAGATGTCCGTTTTAGAAAGATTTTATTGGATGCAAAGAATAAAAACAGTTTTCGTTTGTTCAAAGTGTAGAAAAATAAGACGGACTTGGAAATCTTTTTGATTGACAAGCTTTCTTATGTTTCCCAACTGAGCTTTACAAAAAATAAAATGTTGGTTTTGATATTGAACACAATTTGTTCAGAGTTCTAGATTCGATGTTCGAGTGGATAATTAACTCTAACAGTGGTGGACCCAAACCTGTTAAAATGTCCAGTTTGTTTGAGGGTTTACTGTGGTCATAGGTGAAAGTATATAAATATATTACGTTTCAACGCATTATTTTAATAGTGATTTTTAAATAATATGCCTAATTTGTCAATTTTTACAACACATATTTTAAGGTCAGTTGCTTGGTTAGCTCAAGAACTCATGTATTGCTCAGTAGCCGCCGTATTATATACTAAAATAATGCACTTGAGAATAATTGTATTTTGGCCAAACAAATTAATATTACATTTCAGATACTAAAGCTATAATTCCCACCTTTATGTTGACTATAGTCATTATCGAGCAAAAACAGTTTAATCTGCTGTAATAAGGTAAAAACACAAGTGAGTCATAGACACCATTGTGCATCGACATTCGTGGATCAAATATGCTTTAGCATTTAACGTCATAAGGAATGGCGAATGCAATTTTACACTTTTACAAATTACATTATTCATCTTTCAAATATAATGATAATATATCTTAAAATATTTACCGTTTCCCATATAATTTCTAGATTATAGAAAAAACAATTAGTTGAATATAAAAATTAATTGAAATAAAGCTATCGGTTAATACCTGTGGGCTGATTTTGTCTGGTACTTAGTTATTCATAAGCTTTATAATTACTTAAGCTTCTATCATACTCAAAGTGTAATCAATAAATATGTTGACACAAGGAGTAGAAAACATGGATATACTGAAGACTTTGCATACTCGAATACTTTGAATACCAGTCTGAACAAAAACATTTATTACACAGAATTTAATAGCATATTCTCAATAGCGTATCTTCAAAATTCAATCATATTTTGACATAATGATCCGAACTACTTTAAAACAAATTAGCAACAATCGATGAAAAGTTCAAAATATTAGTTTATTTAAACTGACAACAACCTGTTTAGTGCATTGGGACAATATGGACTTTTAAAATGAAGATGTTTCAATTTCCAAAGGTTTGTCAGTTGTTACAGAGGAGTACTAACATTACGCCATATTTTGGGTGAATAAAAAGTCATTGTACGACAGATTTTCGAACAACAGCTAATGCTTAAGTGCTCGAACCAATCAAATATTTCTATTCTTTTGGTATATTTCATATAAATACCTTTCGTGGTCCAACAAACGTAAATAAGCATTTAAAATTAGCCCAACCTAAATAGATGGTTATCCAACATTTAAAGAAAGCTGTTGGATGATTGTACACGTCAAATATTTCTAAATTCGAAAACTTACAGCAAAACATTGAGTTATCAATATGAATTTACCATTAAATAAATATCTACTTCTAGTTAAACTATTAATAACAGATCGATTTATATTTCCTTTGGTACGATTTATCCGGAAGAAGTAGAGAATCGAAAGAAACAAATACACTATGGGAATTTCCTGATTCGGAAACTGATTCTAAAGATGACCGACTGTTTAACGCAATAACGAATCATTTACGTTATTGTAAAAACTACTTGTCGAAAGATTCGACAATCTTTGAAAATTCGACAATGAATCTTAATTCACTAGCAAAAATTTCATTTAAAAAGGTTCATGACAGATTATTTCACGCGATGGTAAGTTTAACACAAGTGATGATAGGCAACTACACGTATCGCCATTACGACTACATAATATGTGTAAATTGTCGATTACACGAAAAATCTGTTATAAGCAAGGAATTTGCTATCACAACAAGATTACAAGTTAAATATGAATCCTATAACTACTCTATATATCGTTTGCTAACACTACCTGAGGAAGTTACTAATTTGCGGTTTGTGAGTTGTGGTGGTGACAGAAGTAAACAGTTTATTCCTTTCTCTGAACTGTTCAGTGTGTATGATATCTACATATGAGGATGCATACTACTTTCCAGTATATCTTTACCATGGATTGTAGCAAGATTTCCTAAAACAGGTAGCTTTCATCGAAATTATATCACGATGATTCTTGGAAACCTTCTCAGTACGTATAAAGTTATGGTTGAGCAAGGAGACCCATTTTTCGGCAGCGTTACAAAAAATTTGAATTTACGGTCCGCCGTTGGTAGTTTCCTTCTCGTTGGCATAGTAATTTGATTACACTCAGGAAATCTATACCATTCGAAAAATTTCAAGAACTAGTTGACAACAACTTTACGATTTACTCAAGGTCATCACATCTCCACATTGATGCAGCATCCTTGGCTTATAGTTTACGACGAAGAAAGATAAAGAAAGACGACGCGTTAGCGTAGCGTAGACCATAAATTCCTTTCTAACAGATGTGTGCACGTTCTCAATTTTTGTAACTGCTTCATTTTTGTCTAGTCAGCATTATAAAACATCTGGTTGAGAATCTTAATACTTACCGAATGAATTATTTTTCATCTACCAATTACAATCTTGCAACGGTGGAAAACGTTGACAGAAAGAAGAAATGTTCAAGATTGAATCTAATCGATTGTCTAAATAAAGTTTAATGGTTATATATAGTGTACTTAAACTTACTATGCGTCATTCTATATGCATTCTTTCTGATTGCCGTTTAAACTACACATTGTTACACTGTAATCAGTTATATAATTAATTTTATCGAACATAAAACCTTGAGTGATGTAATTAAGCCATAATACTATCTCACTTTTACAATAACTTGAAAACCAACTCTCAGTTTAAATACTGATAGTGATATATATTCATCTTTTTCTACAGGCGCTGATCTAAATTGAAAATGAATTCCCTTCGACTTTTCTTTCTTTTCGTAGCCTTATTTGGCTTCCTGGCATCCACACTTGCAGCTGTAATTATAAGTTATATTGTAAAATCATTGGTATAAGTATCTAAATTTAATTTAACTTGATTTTAATTTTTTTCAGGATTGTGCTTGCCCAAAAGACTTCAATCAGGAATGCGGCAAGGATGGCAAGTCTTACCCAAACAAGTGTACCCGAGAATGCGCAGGTACGTTTAACTGTTTAGTAAAAACTATGTTCTTTTGTTTTCTTGGAAAAAAGTTAATTTTGTTTGCATTTTTTAAAGGAGTTGAAAAGGATGAGAGTGGTGGATGTGGTGCTCAGGGAGGCAAACCTGACCCTGGTTTGATAAAAGGTTAGAAGTATTGGAGATAAGTTAACTAACAACAAAGAAATCTGAAAACATTCAAAGTCACAAGATTTTTTCGACTAGCTCTTCTGTCAACTCTTCTTTTTAATCTCTTTACTTTTAAACTTTGAAATATTACTACATTTTCAACTTTGGAAAACACTTTCTTGAAATAAATTGGCAATACCTTTTATTATTTACAAGCTACAGCTACTACTCCTTTTAGTTTGTAATCACATTTATTAAGTATCATTATCTATTTTACGTGTGAAATTTGTCTTCGAAAAAATATCATTTCCTGAAATGGGAATACTTTGCATCTCTTAAAATTAAGATCAATATATATGAATATCTTATAATCGACAAATTACTAAGAACTATTTATAAAAACAAGGCTTCTTTTCCACTCAATTGCTCTCATAAACCATTAATAACCACATTTAAAATAATTAATTTTCATCTATGATGTTAATATGCCAGTACTTACGCACATAATTATGGATTTGTATGTTCACCATTGCATTCTAAATTATTTCATTTTATTCCCTTTGACATTGACAATTCTGCATTAAGAGATAAGTAGTGAATATTTTTATTTACAGTTTCCTAACAAAGAAAAAATGAATTGCATTAAAAAACTACTTTGCCTCACGGGTGCTTTTTTGGTCTTAGCAAGCAGCATTGAGCCTATTCTTACCTCACAGAAAAATGTACGTATGATTGCAGTAGGCCGTCATTATTTAAAATTAAATATAATTGAATATAATATATGATTTTTTCAACATTTGAAGTACTGCGTTTGCACCACGGTATACAACCCAGTGTGTGGCACAAATGGTAAGAAATATGGAAACGATTGTGAACGACGATGCGAAGGTAAAAATCCTGTTGACAAAAATAAAGAATGTTACAACTTAATGTTGTAATTTTTTGTTAAATATTCGTGTTGTGTAGGAGTGGAAAAAGCTAAACATGGGCGACGCTAATCTCTTCTTAAAGCTTATGAGGTTCCTAGGGTTTTAAGTAAATGAGATACAAAACAACCTTGTTTTTTGTATATATTACGTTTTAAAATAGTAATAAATATCGCACTTCATTGCAAGTCCCCAACTGTATCAGTAAGACAAAATAAAATGGTTTCAGTTAGCCACATTTGTTGTATATGCATCCAAGATTGCATTTATTTCATTTGGGTTTTAGTTTTAATGTTATCGTATATTTCATGTCCATTGTACTGGTTTGGTTTAAACCTAAATAGTCTAAGTACGTGATACTGATCAAGTTGTGCAAACATTTATTTTCCTGTTCTAATGGATCCTCTTGGTGCGGCATGATTTCCTCCATCGGTAGCGCCTCCACCTGTACTACTACCACCAGTATATGGGTTAACTGGACCAGTGGCAAGGTCATGAGTAGGTACACTAGGTAAATTTAAAATTCTGGGATCCACACTTCCATGATCTTGTTTCCCGGAGCCAATTCTAATTACAAATGAATTGTCGATTCAATAGGACGTATTTATGAACATGAGTGAATTTTTTTACTTATACATGAGAACCTTCTGCTTGGTTAAAGTAAAGTCACAAAAAATACCCTAAAATCGGGATTTTTACTGAAATGAAGTATACCATGATGCTATCGTTTGATAAGAGCTAGAGAAAAATCGTGTGGTGTATTTTGAAGTTATGACGTTTGAAAACTTTAAACTATCTTATGATATGAATCCCCAAACGACTTATGAATATTTGGCCGAGATATCACAACTAAAAAATGGTCGGACGGTCGTGAAATGCCCTATGTAAATACCTCTATGACATTTGTTCTACTTCCTCATTCACTTTGTATTATTACCTACAAATGCCAAATAAAAGCTGTTGCGAAAGCTTCATACTTACAAGCATCATCAACTTATTTTTATTTGCATTTATGTATGAGTGTAACAGTTTTATAAAATACATACATATACCTCTATAAAATTCTGCTTACGACATCTGCTTGATAAATATTAATAATACGCCATCAACCACACGAGTATATTTGTGCTTAAGTACAGAGTAATAGCTTTTATATTGTTCAACTTCGTACAACTCTCTTTTGTGTTTACTTAACTGTAATTTGAATACTATAAGTGTAAATCTAGTTTGATTCAAATTTCAATTAAAAATCCCCAAATTCAATACAGATTCTAAAACAAACAATGAATTACTTCAAAAGATTGTTTTTCGTCCTGTTTTTATGTTTGACTATTGCAAGCATGACCGAGGCATCGCCTTATCAAGAAGTAAAATTATAGATAATTTTAGTCATATCTAAAAACTTAACACATTGTTCAATTAATTAACCAAAGATTGTTATTTACAGGGTTGCATTTGTACCATGGAATACAAGCCAGTATGTGGCACAGATGGAAAGACTTATGGAAACGACTGTGAACGACGATGCAAAGGTAAGTCTTACTTACAAAATAACGAAAACGAATTAACTATTTTTTTAAAATGATTCTTGTTTTAATCAAGTATTTATTTTTAGGGACCGGAAAAGCTAAAAATGGCCAATGTTAAAGTTTTGTTAAACGTTGGTGAGCTTCCTGTTTCTAATGCTGGGTTGGGTACTGAAAAAATGTCGAAATGGATATTATTCAAGATGTAATAAATATTTTTAAACTTCATTCTAGAACTCTTGCATTAGCTATTTATACAAACCAAATTTGCATAATATGGATTCATATAACAATTATCTTGGCAAATATATATTGGTTTTGAAAATTCAATTATTCGTAAGCCATTAAATTCAAAATATTTTAAGCAGTGTAAATCAACCTAGCATCATCAACAAAATGTATCGCTACACGAAAAATGGAAGGTAGCTGACTTATGCAAATTGCTACGAATTTCCATTCATTATTTTGCCTTGTGTGTGATAGATTATGGTTATTTAACATTGTCACGGTATAAATAATTACTGTCATCGCATTATTTTTTTTGTTTTTCAGAATTATTAAATTCTAAAAGCTTCTTTGCTTCGGCATTGAAAATCATTCGTGGCTAATAAAGTAAATAGTTTTATTTCATTACATAAATCCACGTGCATACATGATATCATAAAGTCATGTAATTAAAATAACTAAAATAATAAAGCAGCCACTAATTCAGATACTAAAACTATACAAAAGAATACAAGCGCCTTATCAATTTTAATCTTTTAGCATTTTAATAGCAGCATCTCGAATACTTATTGTTTTAATTGAGCTCATTGTCTTTTAAAGAGTTAAATATTATCTTGAACATTAAGGAAAGAATCAACGGAAACTGGTTAATGTGACGTAGCTATTTTTTAGTCTCGCAATAATTTATTTTCTTGAATTATCTTTAATATAAGTATTAGTGACATCCTGTTTTAAGTTTTTATTAGGAACCTTTGTTTCAGAATAAAGTTATCAAGTTGCATAACTTCATATATTTGTCATTTGTCTCATTTCTTGTATTTTTGCATTTCGTTTCCGTTGACTCACACCGTCTTAACAAAATCCTCTTTCTGCTGCCTTTAATTTGAAACTGTTTTCAAAAATGAATTTCTTGACAATCATTTTCTTTACTTTTGCCGTCATCATGGCTCTGATGGGGTCAGCAAGTGCTGCACCAGATGCTACAGAAAAGGTTAGTTGTACCAACAGACAAAAAATTGTGTTTTATAAATTTGTTAGTAAAAATGTTTTCTTAGTTATTTTCTTTATTTTATAGCCAAAATGTGTTTGCACCATGATTTACGAGCCTAATTGTGGAAAGGATGGCAAGAACTACGGAAATAATTGCGCACGGGAGTGCAAGGGTAAGTTACGCACGAAATAAGCTATTTATAGAACTGTTGTAATATTCATGTAATCAAATATCATTTTAATTGTTTTTATAGGAGTTGAGAAGGAAAAGGACGGCAGATGTTGAGAATGGTGTTGATGACAAGGCCAAAACGATTCTTGTGTATTTTCGAATTCATTTGAAGATACTTTTGCACTGGAATGTCCCCTGAAATGTCCTTAGCCTACTGGAATGTACTATTGTTTTCCTTCAATATAATCGTGATTTGCTACACATCAGTAATTTAGAACTCGGTTTTTATATCTATTTTCAAAAAAAGTTTTCAAAGTTGTCTTGAATAAAATCTTTTTTGGCTTTGTTTCTTTCAACCATATTTAAAATTGTAACATTTATTGAATACATATGCATATTTGTAGTTTAATACGAAAAAAATATGAATTCCAACTTGGTTAGATAAGTGTGGATCAAATTCAAATGTGTATGTTTTACATGCATATGTATCTACAACAACACAACTCCATTAGGAAGTTAAGCGTTATACAAATCATATATTTTTTCTCCACATTATGAAGTATTACGTCCGATTAAATTAATTCTTTTTTTCTCGCAAAGGGTTAGCATGTCTGCTTTCCAACATAAGAATAGTATCTTAGTAATTAAGTTTCTTACGTTGTAAATATATTCAAAAGGTTAACACTGTATTCTGCTTTTCGACATATTACTTTATATTAAAATTTATATTGGGTTTATTTTAATCTGCCATTTATTGTCGTTATGACGTCAACAGAAACTTGTAAAATAAATGCCGGGATTTAATGTCTCCCAGTAATTATGCTCGCATATAATAACCATTCTAATATTTTTTTTGGTATCCTGCGCTTAATTATTATTTGGTTGCTTGATTAATAATTTCCGTAATCTTTTCCATTGTTTTTTGGATGTCAAAAATTTTGGGTTGACAATCTGGCATTCAACACTTTCCCAACTGTAGTAGAACAACACGTTTACTAAAAGTTCTCATTCAAAGTCCAAAATCTCTACAAGTTCACGTTTCTAAAATGAAGTTCTCTGCAATTGTTTTCTTGGCAGTTGCCATCATAATGGCACTCATTGGATCCATCGAGTCCAAGGTTACAATTATTACTTATAAGAGCATTAAAATAATTTACTAATTGAAAAACAGCATTGTATTAATTTTTCGTTATTTTATTTGTGAAGGAATGTTCCTGTCCCAAGAATTTAAAACCTATATGTGGCAAGGATGGCAAAACATATGATAACGAATGTCAACTCGTTTGCAACGGTATGCAAATTTTGAGTGACTTAAAACCTTTAATAATTTAAAGTTAAATTTTTCATTAAAGCAATAAATGTCTATTTTATAGGGGTGGAGAAAGAGAAGGACGGTGCGTGTTAAATATATGTAGCTACATAACAGAAAGAAAAATGTCGCTTTGGTTTATCAAGCTTGGAATTCATCCGCAATATATATTTCTTTCCCTTCGACTCTCATTTCGTTTTCTTAAACATGTCCTAATCAATTTCCGTTTCGGAAAGTGATTTTATTCAAAATTGTCCTGTAAGTAATTGGCCACTAATAAATTCATATCTACTGGTTTTCTTTTAATTGTTCTTGGAATAAAGTTAGAATATGTATTCTTGAAATTTTCATTTTATTGAGTAAAACACTGTGACTAAGAAGTGTTAGCTCTAGACCTATTTTTCATTTCATTTATTAAATGATATGTAAGTTGTTGTCATGAACGGTAAGAGGAATTATCTGAGATCTGAGAAATTATCTGAGAAAGCTTATCTAGGTCATTTAATCGAGAAAAAAAGTTGATGAATTTCAAATCGTTGAAATATTAGCATACAAATCGACAAACATTTACACTCCCAAATTATGTACTGGTTAAAAGATGAATTGCAAAAAACTCACCCTCTTCCTTAACATAAGCCTGTCAATAAATAAAAATGGATTGAGTTGTGACGAAGTAACGCCTTAAGCAGATTTTGAGCGATTGAAGATCAGCACGTTGAAATCATCCGATAAAACAATTAATCTTTTCAAATTTTCCGGGATTGGGTAAAAAGGATGGTGCCAGTTAGTGTAGCGTGTTAGGTTTGATACCATCAGCGAGATTGATTATACGTAAGCAACAATTAGGATTGTTTAATCACATCCTGATAACCAACATAATGAGATACATGCAGACAAAACAATATTATAGTTTCGAATTCGTTTCTTACGTATACATATTTGCTTACATACTGTTCGTTTGAGTATGGTTCACGAATGTTCGATGACGTTCTACTGGTATAGATGCATACATACGTATCTGCGACTAGTATATTGAGATGTTAAAAGCTATATATTTCCAATACATTATTCTAACATGATGAAGTACTACATCCTGTTAGAGACGATTATGCAAGTTGCCAACAACACCGGAGTGAGGAAATTGCCCACATGACATAGAGCCCACTTTTTGAAAAACATTAACATGCCTGCTAACTCCACAGTACATAATTGTGCAGACATGTATACATAAGGGGCTTTACACAACAGTCTGCTCATTTGACATAACAACATTGCATGTTTCAACAAATTGCTTATATCTGCAAAGGTTTTAATTGTTTTTTTACAGGAACAATCGTCAGTACGCCTTATCGAATATTCAAGCAAATAAGTTAACTTTGGCTTTGTCAGAATAATCCAACGTAACTAACCAACAGTCTGCTGCTGCAACAAGCGAGGGCTTGCTTGGGCAATACAAACTCAAATTTTAAAAATATGGCTTTCCAATTTAAAAAACTGACTTCGCTTGACCGATAGTCGACCTAAAGTTTAAAGTAGTTTCCATTGGAAAATCAGCACACCTCTTCAAAATTGTATTGAATTTTTTTTGAGTTACTGAAAATGGGTTTATTTACCAAATTTGTATTTCTGGTGCTAACTAGAAGTTCCAATATAATAACTAATGTATATTCTTCAAGAAGTATTAAATATGGTTTAAGTTCGTCAATTGCAAACCTAGAACCATGTATGAAATCTTTTAAGAAGTATAACTGCCTGCTGGTGATGGACAATTACAAAAACGTAAACCCATTAAATATTGACATTCCACTGATTTTACGGCTACCATCCCGATCTCCAATAAAAACAAATCAGTCCAGATTTCTCTATGTCAAAAAGAAGAAAGCAAAAAGCGTCCATTTTATTACATCAGCAAATTAGACCCCACATTCCCTTTTTATGGAAAGCCTTGGATATGCACAATTCAAATATCAGCTCCAATTTTTCATGAAACTTATTTCGAATTAGTTACATCGGATGATGAATTCTTTGACGATATTTTTCATACAAAAACATATTTCAAGCGAAGAATACAAGGATTTGGGCTGCTAACGTCGTCAATGCCTCTTTGGTATATCATAATTAGCAGTGAGCCCACAAAACCTAAATATAATCCTATGTACACATATTTGAAACATCAGATACATTTGGAAAAAGACACGAAAAACAAATTACTGCTATTGTTTGTACCAAAATATCATCACACCACACTCACTGAAAATATTTTCCTACAGAGAACTAAAATATACTGCCTATCTTGCTTACAAATAATGCCGATTTATGACGACACAAAAACAGTTGTTGTCAATAAAGACTTTGTATCAATGCTACCAGAACTGGGATACATGTTCGGGATTCCTAAGGCCTCTGATATTGTGGCACTAGGATACATTTTGCCTGCTTCAGAAGACAAATCTTTGTTTCAAAATGAGCTTTTGAAATGCTCTATGTCAAGCGATTCAACCTGGCTATTATCAAAAAATGTTTTTGAAAATAACTCGATTGATATGCGTGCCACAAAAGGTACAGCCAACATTTGGAAAACTCTCCTCAAAAACTACACTATGATTGATGAACAGCTTCGCAGTAGCTGCACAAATGGAAATAGTCATCAGTTCAAACATTATTTTGCTTCGCTAAGAATAGACAGGCTTATAGAAGAGACGTTAAGCATATATGGGTTACCCATTGCCATTCCAGATAGGCTCAATACATACGGGATCATCAGTTGTGGAATTCAAGGTACATCAAAATTACCATTTCAAGAGCTAGTCAACGTTTTTAGTAGACCAGTTTGGATTGCAATTATTGTAACTGTGGCTTTTCTACTTGGGTTCACAAGTAACTTGTCCCACGTATCAACAACTATTAAAGGTTTATATCCCCTTAAACTACTTTTGGAGCAGGGTGACCCATTCCCAAATTCATATTTTCGAAAATTTCTAGGCCGACTAATATTTTGCGTGCTAAGTTTGGGAACGCTTGTAATAAGAAACTGTTATAAGAGCGAAAATGTATACCGAATGGTGTATCCCAGATTACCATTGGGATACGAAAGGCTTGATGAGCTTCTAAGAGACAACTTTTCATTTTACAATAGAGCAGGAGTGATTAGTGTAAGCCTCGACTATGTTAAAATGCCTCTGAAGCTGAATCCTCACAAGAGATATGGAAATAAGTTTCTTTTAAACAGAGCTCAAGGGGTCGCCTTTTCATCCAGCCTATTTCGATATACTCAAGTTAGAGATAACTCTAGTGATTATTTGCTTTATGAAAAGGCAAACATTCACTACAAGCTTTCCACTGCGTTTGTAAGTATAATTCGGAACACGTATTTGGAATACCAAAAACTAATATTCGACAACACATATATGTTTATGACATATAACAAAATAGTGAAAGAGCAGTATCGTCTATCAGAAGATCAGATTCTTTTTGATGAAATTTCAAACTGCAACAGGTCAGCGTTAGTTTTGCGGGAAAACATGTTTGGAAATGTACTAAGTCATGTGCAGAAGCATAGTAACAATTCAAATAGGGTTTATATTGCAAAGGAAAAGTTTTTTGAAAAAATTACCGCGTTTCGAATAACGGTAAACATTGGTCCACATTTACTAAGGAGAATTCAAACAGTTCGCGATTCTGGATTGTTTGAATGGGTGGTTAATATATTTAGTGAAGTAGTAGTCAAAACACATGAAGAAACAAGAGTTTTACGACCACAAAAGCCAAGCATGAATGGCAATATCTTGGTCATATTTGTGGTACTTTGGGGTGGTTTGTTTGTAGCGATTTGTATTTTCTGTGTTGAGCAGAGGAAGCTTTTTGCGAAAACTGCAGTAAAATGGTTTTCGGGTTTTGTAAGTAGCATTTGGAAGTGGCTACATTGCAGTAGGGTCTGTAATATTAAAACTCACAAACTCACGGTCAAAGATATAACATCGGAATAACCACTAGCTTACTAAACTAAAAATAAAATATCATCACAGTTTTACTATCAACTTTATTAAATTCGTAATAAGGTTTACTTGTATAATATGTTTAATTGTAACTTAAGACCAATGCATAATTTCACTATCACACTCTAAAATTTCATGCATGTTAGCTATGGCAAAATTTTGTAAATATTCTAAATTGTGTACAATAAATGTATTAAAAGTTAAAAGTATTAACATAGCTAAAAATACATTTTATTTTCACACAACACAAACTTAGTAATAGTTTAATGGACTTCAATAGTTCCTCGCAAATTAAAATATATAGACAACGTATGAAATAATTAATATATGCATCTTTATGATTTATTGCTAGACAACATTAAAATGGAAATGTAATACTAAATTTACAAAGCCGGGTTAAAAGCATTTACAATTTTCTCAACTTTCATAAAAAAAGTCATAAATCTTTCTCTAATCTTGGTTACATCATCTACTGACACTATAAAATTTATATCTAGCCTGTTAGCTAAAAAAACAAAGACATTTGAACTCACTCGCGCTGCATTCATAAAAAGTAACTTTAGCGGGCATTCAATGGAGATCCAATCTTGGTCTTGTTGTTTCAAGTTATTGTGTCAAAGTATACATTACATATAAAATGTAAACCAGCAATACAAGTTCCAAAATCGATTTGGCCATTCTTGTTCTTCTAGAGAATTTGTAAAATCGTTTATTGCATTTGGCATTACAATGACGACCACATATACAATATAACACTATTACTTGAGGATGCGTCTTAATAAACCATGCATTTAAATATGTCATACATATATGCTTATTCTATACTAAAATTTATGTTGCTTTAGTTCTAATCTGTTAATAATTGCCGAGATGACGTCAATGGAGACATGTAAGTAAATGCCTGCGTTTAATGTATCCCAAAACCTATGCTCTCTTGTAATACCCATTGTTATCAATGTTCAGTATCCTGTGCTTTATTGTTATTTGATTGTTTGGTTATTAATTGCGTCTAGTCATATTTTTTCTTTTAGTTTTTTACTCCAAAAACCTTAGGTTAAAGTTGTGACATTCAACACTTTTCCAATTGTGGTATCACAGGGTTTTACTAAAATAATTTTCCTTTGAAATCTAAAATTTCTATAAGTGCGCGTTTTAAGATGAACTTTTCTGCAATTCTTTTTTTGGCATTTGCCGTCATATTGACACTTTTTGGGTCCATCGAGTCAAAGGTTACAATTATAACTAGAAGAGTGTAAAAACTCTGAAACTTAACTACCGAATTGAAGCGAATTATTAGATGCATACGACGCTTGTAGTGTTTATATGGCGCGTGTGAACTTTATACGACGGTTATGACGTTTAAGCAAAAAAAATCATTTAAAATGTATGGGGGCCACTTTTAGTTCCACATATCTCGGGTCACAGGGGGCGCATGGGTCATAAAG